>PVJH01008904.1:0-59846 GCA_004026705.1 Nesogale talazaci | reverse complement strand
AATTAGCTTAATTGTTTCATTAATGTGAACTTGATACAAAGTAGCCTTCTTGAAGTGCATCGCTAAGGAGGGAGAGGTTATTAATAACCTAATCAAGCATTTGGAAACAATTGGCATGCCTCATGGGAAGGGTACTCTAAAAATTTCATTAAGAAATGTAATTATATTGATTGGAAAGTGTATTCCTCTGTCTTGGGGAGTGGATGCTGGAGTTTGAGAGCATTTAGCTGAATTGATAGAATTACAGTGAAACGCTCTCCTCTTCATTGTATTGAAATGTAATTTCCAACCTTTTACTGCAGAGAGAAATGAGTGGCTGGAGTCTTCTGGCCTCTTAGTGCCGAGGGTTCTGGGGTGACCACTGCAGTCACTGTCCCCAGACGGGGAGCAGGACTGGAAATGTGAAGCAGGCAGAGAGCAAAAAGACCAGTGCTGGGAAGCCCTCAGAGGTCGGCCCGCTCAGGCCCTCCAGGGCCAGGGTCAGCCCACTAGTCAGCAACTGGCCTGGCTTTGTTTTGTGGTTGTTTGACTTTGTTTCACTGTTGTGGGCAGCCTTTGAGGGAGCTCTCACGCAGAGGGATGAGACTCCATCCTCACGGTGGTCTGAAAGAAGCCTGCTTCCTGAGTGGGAGTTCACAGTTGACAATGGAGTCCCACCGAGGCTCCCAGCCTCCCGCCTGGTCATCCCCCCAAAGGAAGGAATGTCTAAGGAGGAAAATGGCAGCCTGCAGAAAGATGTGAAAGCACATGGGTGGGAGTGGGGTTGGTGTCAGGGCCCCTCGAGTGACCTCTGACACACAGTGATGCCACACACAGCAGAAGGAACCACCGTTCTGTCCTGCCCTGTCTTCCCAACCTCTGCTCCATTTGGGTCCCGGGCTGCAGTCCCTGGGCCAGCCCATCTCCGTGAGGGTCTTCCTCTTTGTTACTGGCCCTCTCCGTGACCACACATGGTGTCCTTTTCCAGGGACGGTCGCTCGTGCTAGCATGTCCAAAGTATTTGAGACCAGGCCTCACCATCTCCCTGTTAGAAGGAGACATTCTGGCCGCACTTCTTCTGAGACAGATTGACGAAGGTCATTGAGTAAACACACATGGACAAACTCGAAAACCGCCAACAGGACTCACACGCGAGGTCGCTGTCGTCGTAGAGACCACCCAGAAGTGCGGAAACACCCAGGAGGCTTGTGGGTAAGAGCCCCGCAAAGAGTAGAAAAAATCAAAATCAAAATCGCTACTGTGACAGGGCCGTGGGATTCCCACGGAAGCCCTTCCCTTTAGTTTTCATGGTCCTGGTGTCTTCATGACTCCCCCAGATAGGGAACGCAATAAGAGACACCTCGTCTCTTTCATATGGAAAACAAGAAAGCGTCCCGAAGAGGGCTGAGCAGGAAGCCAAGGGCTGGTGATGTGAACAGTGCTGCACTGGGAGACGGGCCCCTGGATCGGGAGACGCTCAGAGGTATAGTGGCTGCCCCATGGACCGAGCTGGCCCACAGTCCTGCCCGTGGCCATGTCTGCGGGGGTCACCACCGTGCACCAGGGCCAAGGCAGCAGCCACTTACAACGGAACGTAAATGGATTAGGGCTTGGAATATGCCTGGGTCTCTTGCAGAGGGCTGGGCGGGCACCTGTCATCCCTAACAATCTCGTGATTTTTCTTATCCATTTCCAAAATGCGTATTCTCGAGGCATGCCAATCCCCGGCGGCTCGCTGACTGCGACCCCACCCACCAAGACGTGCGTCCCATTGGTGCTGCTGGAACGGGCCCCGCTGGCTATCCACAGTGGCAGATGAAACGCCCCCTCCACGCGCATCACCTCTCTGAGCAAGAGTTCACTGAGGGAGTCGCTTCCTCCTTAATGAGGAAATGCCATCTGTGGCATCTGCTGCCGAGAGGCGGGCGTCACCCACCTGGAGCTCTGCCTTCTTCAAAGAGCTCCATGGAAGTCACCGTCACCCGTGAGGGAGGCTGGGCCACCTTGCCGGGGACAGGGACACAGGAGCATAGCAGGACCAGGGTGCGTGGCTGGCCGTGGCAGACCGTGGCTAGTTTGCAGAGTGGGCTGCCCTTCGTTCTCTCTGCAGCAGAATGCGGCCAGCTGCGTGGCTGTCCTGCTGCAATGGACATCAGCTCATCAGGACCCCGAAGGACAGGGTGCATCCCGTCCCAGGGCCATCTTCAGGGAAGCAGCTGAAAAGCCACAGTCTTCTTCCCGTCCTGTCCTGCCATTCTTTGCTCTGCTTGAGCCTTGGCTGCGGTCACAGGTCCAGCCCAACTCCTCCAGGGGCTTCCTCCTTGCCGCCGACCCTCTCGGTGACCACGTGTGATGTCCTTTTTCACGGACAGCTCTCTCCATGACAGGCAGGTGCAAACAGAGGTCCCTCCATTCACAGTCAAATGCTTACCCACTGCACCCACAAGTCCCCTGAGGGCCTCTCAGGGACACCTAATCCCCCTGTAGACCCATTTCCACTGAGCTGACGACTCTGTGTCACCCTGCAGACAGAGGACAATGACCCCACGGGCTTCTGAGTCAGGGGGTTGTCACTGATGCCCACTGCCATGCCTTTGCAACAGCTGCCTCCCCCGCCCAAAAAAAAAAAATCCAAGCCCACTGCTACGGGGTCCCTTCCAACTCCCAATGAGCCTGCACAGGTGTCTGAGGCAGTGAATCTTTCTGGAATCAGACAGCCTCACCTTTCTCCCAAGGAGCAACCAGGAGGTTTAAACCAGCAACCGTGTGATCAGTAGTCCAAGCACTTACCCGACTGCACCAGTAAAAGGACGGAAAAGAAAAAGAAATGTCCATCCCCTACTTCGAGACCCTCGGGGCCAAGTTGTGTTCATGGAAGCAGACTGCCCCCCACCCCTCGGTCTCGGAGCAGCTGGTGGGTCAGGACCACCCACCTGTCTGTTGGAGCTGAGCACTTTAACCATCCCAACACCAGCCATCCGTAACTGAAAAGTCAGAACAATAAGCTCACTGCCGTGAAGCTGATTCCGACAGGGTGGGTGGAACTGTCCCTGTGAGGTATCTGAGGCCCCCTGTCCTCGCAGGAGCAGCAAGCCGCCTCTTCCTCCTGGTGCTGGTGGGTTTGAACTGCCGACCCTTTGGCTGGCAGCCTAAAGTGTAACCATGACAGCACCGGTTACAAAATAACAAAGCCAACATTTTAAAGGAAACAAACGCTACTGTCCCTCAGCCGATTCCTCCTTCCTCAGCCCCACAGGACAGAGCAGCATGTCCGAAACCTTCAGATTTTGACTGCCAGGGGTGGCTCTGAACTTCCAACCTTTGCTAATTAGCTAGATCAGAAGCCAAGTGCTGGCCCAGTGCACCACTGGGTTGCTGGCGGGGCCCTGACACCCCCAGAATCGTCTGGGCAGTACAGTTTGGCTGCCTGTTGGCAGAGTCACCAGAGAGCTGCCTAGGGATGGGGGCACATGTGCCACCATGAGCCCCACTGAATGGCACGTGCCTCTTCAATCACCCCTAGGTTGTCAGGGCTTACTCAATGCCTGGGTGTCGCCAATGAGTCTGATGAAGACAGAAGGATTTAATTAAAGAGATAATTGGCCCCGAGAATAGAAGCGAGTGGAATCGCGATGAATGGGCTTCTCTGTCGGTGGGCGCTCATCAGTGCCCCCTGAGCGTCCACACGGCGGCTGGACTTCCCAGGCTCCCTTTGTTTTTGGCATCTGAGGCTGTCTCTGTGACAGTGACTCTCAACTTGGGGAAGGGATGACGTCGCTCCCCACCCTGTCTTCCATCAGGAACACGTGCCAAGGTTTGGAGACTCTATCGGGAGGGAGGGTGTGGCCACCATGGGGATGACATTGTCTAGCCATGGGGACAGACCCCATAAGTCCTCGTCGTCCTCCTCCAACCACTGTCCAACCAGGCAGAGTGGGAAGAGTTCGTGCACTGGAGGTGACCCCTTGCTAGGATCTGGTGAAGTGCTGGGCTCCCCACTCTCACTGGGGGAGGAAAGAGCGAGCCTGTCTCTCTCCCGCATCTATTTCACGCACCCCAACCCGTCGCAAGTAGCTCAGAGGCAGTGGACACGGAGAGGGGAGCGTGGTGAGAGGGAGGGGTCAGGCCAGCCTCCAGGGAGACAGAAAGGCAGCTGTCGGTGAGTCTTGTGTATAAAGCAGAATGGCTGCTTCCCATGGCTGACCACCAGCCCCTCTTCCAGGCTGCCTCTGGGGAGGCACCGACTATCACGTCTTGGTTGGCAGCCTATGGTGACTCCAGGGAACAAGCCAGCCACTCAATCCAGTCGCCTGAATGCCAACTTAGCCCATGGTGGGCCCAGGCATGTCCCAGCAGAACTCTGCCCGCATAAGAGAAGCCTATCCCCATTCCACCCCACATACCCTACCTGCCCCTGTGGAGCATCTGAAACCAAAAGATACCCTCCACGGGGGGCAGGGGGCTCTTTTCTTTCAAACAGTGGGCAGAACCCCTAGCTTCCCCACAGTGTTCTTGCCCAGCCTGCTGAAATCAGTGCTTGAACCTAAGGAGGGCAGATCTGAGAGACAGAACACGTGGCAGCTTTCACGGCGCCCTTCCTAGGTACTGGAGCTGATGGTTCAAGATCACTCGTGCACCGAGCAGGCGATTAAAACCCCATTCCAGCGTGAAAAGACAGGGCCCCCTCATCACCGTGAAGTACGGCGAGTCTCGGTGGGCAGGGCTGTGCCTGCGGGCACGCATGTGTGCGTGTGCACATGTGTGTGCATGCGTGCGTGCATGTGTGTGTGCGTGCAAAGGAAGGCAGGGGAGAGAGGAGCCCCACTAGGAGGCACGTAAAGGCCCCGCTGCTTACAGCTTCAAAGGTGCCGGAAGTGGAGGGAGGGGCAGGGAGAGGAACCCGGGAGCTGTGATCACCTCACCTTTTCAGGGAAGGGAAGTAAGCTGCCCCCTCCTTTTATGTGCACATGGGTCCTGCTTGGATGTAGGGAGGCGATTCATTCACTTCGAACACTCCTGCACTCGGAGGCCTAGGTTTGAAGATTACACGAGGGAAGGTGTCCCTGTGGCTTTTCTGGAAATGATTCTTAAAGCTGGAGGACAGGTGGATGGGCCGTGTTAGCATTTAGGAGGTAGAAGGTCTCCTGAAGGACAAAGAGAGTCACCTCCTCAGTGACGGTCTGAGGCACCAGGTTGCCGGCCTCATCTTCCAGAGAACAGGAGCGAGGGGTCTCTCCATCCTTATCGCCATGGTAGAGTTCCAATCGCTTCCTTGAGGAGCCCATGAAAATGCCAAGTGTCTGTCCACCATGCCAGTGTTTGACAAGTCTGAGGAGAAAGGGTGGGGAGCTCCCATGGGTGGGTTCCGTCGAATCGACCAGGTACAAGAGAACTGGGTGGCCATTCTGGAAAGAAGAAGCCACTGTCATCTCTGTGACCAAGAGCACGCCTGCTTTCCTCAGAGCTTCTGAAGGGGGAGTTGAAATCAGATGGAATGGGGGGAGCGGGAAGCCAGTCTCAGAAGCCCACAGGGACAGGCCTCCGCTGGCACAGGGTCTCAGGGAGTGGGAACTTACTCAAGGTGGGGTAGTTTGAGGTCGGTTCACTGGAATCAGGAACAAGGTGCGTCTTCTCCTCCCTCCTCAGCCCCTTCTTCAGGCTGCATGACAACACCATTCCTTGCATGTCGGGAAAATCATCTCCTCTGGGTGGTGTTTTTAAAAGTGTATAAAAGCCATAGGAAAACCATGGCTTGCAAACGCCAGGGAGATAAGATGGAATCGAGTTTAGTTTGGACTTCACATGATCTATGCTACCAGCTATTGGTCCCTCTCAACTTAACGATACACACATATACATAGTTAAAGCCCTGCTCAGACATTGTTAGATAGCTATGTCTGCAACCATGGTCTAAAGTTAGTGAACTGCGCAAGCCTTATTGTTAAAAAAAGAAATCAGCCCTCTCAGGAAAACAAAACCATAGGGCAGGCAGGACCTAGTTGTCTGTGGCCTCCTTGACCATTTGCTGAAGCCCTACTATGTGCTCCAGCCCAGACAAAATGCCAAGTGTGTGGGAGGACCAAGAAAAGCCAAACACCCTGCACTGAGCTGATTGAGCACATCAGCAGCCCTGCAGGACTGGGGAGGATGCTGGGAAAATGGGGTCAGGTCTGCAGCGAGGCTGCCCGGGTCCCCGGGACACACATAGGGAACAGCCAGGCCGGAGGTCCTGGCCCACCAAGAGGCACCTCGGAAGAAAGGCCTGGAGAAATCCACCCCTGGAAACCCTGTTCTGCTCTGCCCCACACGGGGTCCGCAGGAGTCCAAACTGACCACCAGCAAGTGGCTTTGGCTGGGAGGAGCCCACCAAAGAGAGGAGATCAAGTGGGTGCAGGTCTGGAAGCATGGAAGTGTGAGCTGCCTGTCAGGGCTTGTCTCCTACCACTCCCTCCTGAGAGGAGAGGAGAGGAGAGCCCCTGTTCATTCATTCATTCATCTGCATCCACTTCATTGTTAATTTTCAATATGATCAGGAGGGGGCGTGGACTCTTGGTCATCTCCAGGTAAAAGGCAACAAGGTCGGAGGCCACGTTCCCAAGAAAGTACAGGTGCGAGTGTGCATGGCTGCAGGCAGAGGGGCCACCCACCACTTCCCAGCACCTTCTTCTCCATGACCGGAAAGAAAGGGCGTTTGATTCATTCACACTGACTGACTCCCCCTCCTTCGGCATCCAGGCCCTATGGATGCCTGCTTTTCGAGGAAATATGTCTTTTTATTCCTCTCAGGATTTCTTGAGATGTCTACACTAGCCTTTGACCCCAGAGAGAAAAGGAGCCCTGGGAGTGACCTTTGACCCGCCATGCCGTGGTCTGTAGCGGCTTCCACCTGGCACAGCCATGAAGTGTGGCACAGTGTCGCCGATGCACTGACAAAGCGGATCGTTACATGTTCTGAGACAGCCTCTCTCCAAAGGGACTGTGCTCATTAGACATATTTTCATGCAACATGAGCCTGCGACAGAGCATTTGGTTGTCTGGGAAGAGGAGACCCTCTAATTGTCCCACTCACCTGCCTTGGTATTTGAGTCCCCCCCCCCAAAGTAAAGACCCCCAACACAATTGCAAGGCTGAATGCAAATTCTTCACCCCATTTCCAAGGCATACTGCAGCCCTACCAAGGTAAAGTCTTCCTCATGAGTGCAAGGCCAGGCTGGAAGACCAGAGAGACGGGAGGTACTTGGGAAGACCCCGCCTCTACTCCCAGGCTTCTAGTAGACTTGCAACTGTGTGTGGACATCTGAGAGAAGTCTCCCACCGTCGGGGCCTCAGATGGAAAGCTCAACTCTGTGTGACCAAGAAGAGAGGCAGCGGCGTGTGCCAGCTGGTGGGCTGGTGGGGCTGTCTTTGTAAAGGCTCACCACTCGCTCAGGACTGCCCAGAGCCACGCACTCTCGACCTGCAGAGGGTGATGGACATGGCGTTGCAGAGAGAATGACCGCAAGGCTTCAAGGCCCTCTTAGCATTCCCCAGAGGTAGCCCTTGGGCAATGCACTTCAGCATGTGCGATTCGACACCCTTCTCTTGATGGCACTGTTGTGAGATGCGGACAGAATGCAGAGTAAACACTTACCCCTAGCCTGCTAGCCACAAGGTCAGCAGTTCAATTCCACCAGCCGCTCTTCAGGAGGAAGATGAGGGTGCTGGCTCCCGTACACCTTTGGTCTTGGAAACCCCAGAGGCAGCTGTACTGTGTCCTGTAGGATTGCTGTTGGAATGGACTTGATGGCAGTAAGTTTGAGCTGGGGAAGCGGGTTCCACACTGAACTGCAATGGTTCAAACCCTCCCAAGGCTGTATGGGAGAGAGATGAGGCTGCCTGCGCCCTTGAAGATTTAAAGGGTCAGAGACCCTATGCTGTCTTGCAAGGGGGTGATGCACTGGAGGCAACTCGACGGTGGCAAGTTTGGTTTGTGGCTGCTGTGACCCTGGGGGCGCAGGGGTTAAGCATCTGGCCGCTAGTTACAAGGTTGGTGGTTTGTACCTGGTGACCTGCTGTCAAAGATGCCCTTCCCATGGCCATGAAGCTGATTCCGAATCGTGGAGGCCCTAGAGGACAGGGTAGCACTAACTGCCCCTGTGGGTCTCTGAGGCTGTAACTCTTTTCAGAAGCAGAAGCCTCATCTTTCTACCATGGGGTAGGTGGAAGATTTGAACGGCTGACCTTGTAGTTAGCAGCCCAATGCATAACCCACTATGCTACTGGGGACCCTCCCTTCAAAGCTCCAGCCGAGAAAAGCACTCCCCCTGCAGGGACAGTTCTCCTCTGTCCCTGTAAGGTGGGTGTGAGTCGGAGACAGCTCCACGAGAACAGTGCTTTTGCTGTGGAGCAGCTGCGTGGTGAGCTCCAGTGAGCCCTCCATTAGTTGTGCACTTCAAGGTCGGGGGTTCGAGCCCACCAGAGTCACTTCAGAAGACAGAGCTGCCAGTGTCCTTCTGAAAAGCCCAGTGCTAGAGAGCGCCAAGAAGCACAATTCTACCCGGACACCTGAGGGTTTGTCGTGCGTCAGAGGAGGCGTGAGGGCGACCCGTTTGCCAGCGTCATGCTTGGCCATGAAGCTGATCCAGGGCGACAGTCACGTACCTGGGGGCAATTTTAGGAGAGGGCAGTCGCTTGAGAAGGAGGTCATGCTTGATGAAGCAGAGGGGCAGGGGAAGAGTAGGGCAGTGTGGTGTCCTGTGGTGTCCAGGGTGCCACGAGCTGGAACTGACTGGGAATTACCCACCAGTCCCAAGAACACAGACAGCGGAGCCTCAAGGTGAGGCCCTCACAGCAGAGGCCTCCTTCCCTTCCTGGGAATGGGACTTGTCTTTTCTCCTGCTTGGGAGAGTTTTCTGGAAACTCAGCCCACCATCCTTTGTGGAAACTCAGCCCCCTCCCCCTGGGACCTGGGTAGTGAGAGTCACACAGACTCCCAGGCTTCAGCTGAGTCTCTTTCTGAAAGGTCCCAGGGTAAAAATGTAAACGTGCAGGTCAGTCAGGGTCCCCAGAGCTTCAAGTTCTTATGGCCTCTGATGGCCCTGGTGATAAGCTGTTCCTGGAAATGCCCAGAGAGCAGGGTTCAACACGGTTCCCACGCTGAGCGGGCTGGAGCGCGGCGGGGGTGGCGATGGCCATTGCCGACTCTAGACTTCTCCTCCCCATGCTGAATTCCTTCCACCCTTGGACCCACGACCACCTGCCTTTGCACGCACATGGTATCTGCAGGAGTTTAAATAGGGCCCTCTGCCCACCCTTTACCAACTCTGCCCTTGGGGGAAGCAGAGGGTGTGGCATGAGAGAGGCAGAGAGTCCTGGTCACCTGGGATTCCCACACATCTGCCCCCTGGGTCATCCCATGGAGGGACCGGGCCTCAAGGACAGAGTGCGAGGCATTGGGCTCAGAGAGTCATCCCCTGGGACTAAGCAGCGCCTTCATTCTTGTCACCAGAGAAGCCCCTGGCTCCCCAAGCTCTACCCTAGCACCAAGCAGTGAAAGGTCATCGCATGGACCTCCACCTATCCACCTAATCCATAAATCCAGCCAGGGCCATGTAGGGGGCTCTTCAAAACACAAGAACCCACCGCCATTGAGTGGTTGTCAACACCCAGCCACCCTCCAGGACCACAGGAACTGCCCCATGAGCTTCTGAGACTCACTCCTATGGGAGTAGAAAATTCCATCTCCCTCCCAAGGAGCAACTGGTGGTTTTGAACTGCCAACCTCCTGGTTATCAATCCAAGGCATAACCCATCATGCCACCAGGGCTTCACGGGAGAGAGGGGGTCCCCTGGGTGTTACAAGTAGCTAAGGACTTAACTACTAGCAGGAAGGGGGTCTGTCAGAACCATGCCCCAATCCACCAATAGAATCTTTTAAAAAAATAAATCATGTTATTTGGGGTTCATACAACTCTTATCACCATCCACACATCCACCCATTGTGTCAAGAACATTTGTACATTTGTTGCCATCATCATTTTCAAGACATTCTCTTTCTACTTGAGGCTTTGATATCAGCTCCTCGTTTTTTCTTTCCCTCTTCCATCCTCCCTCCCTCATGATCCCTTGATAATTTAATATTACTTTTTCATGTCCTGCGCTGACAAATGTCTCCCTTTACCCACTTTTCTATTGGTCATACCCCTGGGAGAGGGTTATAGGTTGATTATTGGGATTGGTTCCCGCTTTCTCCCCCGACCTTCCTCTTCTCCTCCTGGAATGGCTACTTTCAATATTGGTCCTGAGAGATTTCTCTGTCCTGGATTCCCTGTGTTTCCAGCTCTTATCTGTACCTGTAGACAGACTCTGGTATAGCCATATTTGTAAGGTGCAATCGGGATCGTGATAGTGTGTGTGTGTGTGTGTGTGTGTGTGTGTGTGTGTAGGGGGGAAGCATTAGAGAACTAGAGGAAAGCTGTATGTTTCATCGGTGCTATACTGCAGCCTGACTGGCCCATCTCCCGCCCCCAAAGGAATCTTTGAAGGCCAGTCTGGAGAAAAGTTTCTGAGAGATCTTAACCTTGTCAATGTACATCAGAGGGCACTGATGTACTGAGGGCACTGCTGCACTGAGGGCAGCAGAGCAGCCCAGGGACACATGCCCCTCGAGGCAGGCTCTCTGTCGGCATGTAGCCTGGTGAAAACCTATCTCTGATGGTGAGGGGGATGGTTTCAAGGCCTTTGGCGGAGACAGCAGAGTTGGGAGGCTTTTTAATCTCAGTCAAACCCAAAGTGTTGGCCCTGGAAGACTGACCCCACACGAGCCCCCAAAATGGAGGACATGACCCGGACATGGACAGGGAACTGGGTAGGGAACTGTGTTCACCTGGGTTAGCAAG
The DNA here is from genome assembly GCA_004026705.1 of Nesogale talazaci. NCBI lineage: Eukaryota > Metazoa > Chordata > Mammalia > Afrosoricida > Tenrecidae > Nesogale > Nesogale talazaci. The sequence goes on along the minus strand of PVJH01008904.1, from coordinate 48,990 downwards.
AGAAACAAACGCAGGGACACTCATGCGTGTATGAAAAAGAGCTTTCTTGCGAAGAGCAAACGTCCCAGCACAGTCCAGTCAAGTGCCTAAGTCTGCGATGAGCCCAGAAGTCCAATCCTGGTCCCTGAATCCCTCTGCAGACTCATGCAGCCACATGCAATGGTGCAGAACGCGGGGAGGTGGGTGCGCCACAGACCGGTGGAAAAAAGTCTTGTGGATCCAGGAGTGGCGCTGTCCCCACAGGTCCCATGGCTTCCTCAGGTCTCAGTGTGGCTCCCCACGGCTTGTCCGCAGGAAGGGAAGCAGGGAGAGAGACAGAGAGACAGAGAGAGAGTTGTGTGTGGCCAGTCCCCAGGGAAAGGGCAAGTTCCCATCATCCTCATGAGAAGGCCACACCCACAGAAAGCAGGGACCTGATTGACAGGCTAGACTCCACCCTACACTGATGTACCCAGTTGACATGCGTTATGTAACTCTCCCAGTATTCTTTCTAACGCGCCCTTGTCGCAGCCAGACCCTGGGAAGTGGCCTGCATTGTCTTTGGGGGCCTGAGGGGGTGCGGGGGGGAAGCTGGGGTTGGTTTGGGGGGAGTCTGAAAGGAGGCTGCCTGAAGAAAGAGGACACACGGCCTCCTCCCTGCGTGGTGACTGCCTTCCCTTGGTGCTTCTTACTACCCCTTCCTGCCTCATCGGGGCACCCCCCTGTAGAGACACCGGGCCCCAAACAGAGCTCACCGCCATCGAGCCAGCACCAACTCATGGTGACCCTAGAACTGCCCGTGGGGTGGGCTTCCCGGCCTGTCACTCTTCTCGGGAGTAGAAAGCCCACCTTTCTCCCAGAGCAGTGGGTGGTTTTGAACTGCCACCCTGACCGGTGAGCAGCTGCACAGCTCTCGCCCGCCACCAGAGCTCCTCCCGTCTGACCATGCCGAATCTTCCACTGCAACCAGAAGCAAGCCTGTCCCTCTGCCTGTAGGGATAAGACGCGGCCGGGACCCTGCAGCCCGTTCTCCTTCTTTCTCCTCTTCTATCTCCCTCTCCTCCCCTCCCCCCCTCCCCTCCTTCCCTTTTTGGCTGGAACATTCCAATTTAGTTGTTTAGCTAGCTGCAATCAACTGGCTAATTGTCAGTTTTCCTCCCTGCTTTGTAATAGGCCCTGTCTTACCTGAGCTAAGTGCTTACTCACGCAGGATAATAAGAAATCCAGAAAGCCACAGAAGCATTTAGAAGACAAACAGGCTATAAAATTGCCTATTAGGAACCCTAATTTAAAATCATTTCCAAAAGGTTCTGCGTCCCTCCTCTCTGCACCCAGCTGCCACCCGCTCCTGAAGATCTCCAACACGGTCACCCGGCGTGGGGGAGGCTTCCATAGGTTGCCTCGTGAGCCAGGTGTGCTGCGAGGCTCGACTATCTTCTCGTGGAAGGGAATGTTTGGGGAGGAAACCACCGAGACTGTCTGTCAAGATTTTAATTAGGTACAAAAGGCAAGTGCACTCCCCCCCCACGATAGTTACTCCGTCCCCCTTGCCCCCCTGCCCATCCTGGCCCAAACTGAGAGCAACTAGTTTCTGCAGAATACTTGTTGCTGCAAAAACTTCCTGGACTTACAGCCATGCTGCTGTGGTTTATGAATGTGCTAATACAAGGACTATCGTATGCACGGGCCAAAAACACATACCCAAGATTTCTGTAACCTCATAGAAAGAAAGATTAGTTCTTCTCATGTCACGCTAATATGTTGTGTACCACACACACACACACACACACACTCGACACCACTCCCCCCCCCCCGTCACTAATTATGCTGTTTCAAGAAAATAATTGGAATTGGCGAGAAGAAATTAAGAATAGAAACTTGCAAATTATATAACCTAATGAATCTAACTTTTGGTAATGAACCTAACTATGGCGTGCCATGTATCACTGGAGCCCCCTAATTCTTTCAATTCAACTGAAGCATTCCTAATAATTCATAATTAAGTCTGGCTCTGGGATGATCATCTCCGTGGCGAGATTGATTTATTTGTCACATCCCGTCTCTCTGCCAAATGTTCAGAATGACAGGCTCCTGAGTTGGACGAGGCAAGCCAGCCACAAAGATGGCGGAAACAAAAGGGAGGGGGGTGTTGGCCCCACGGCCTCCCCTTCCTCTCGTGGCTGACAGGCACGAGGAGGTGCAAAGTGTCAGGAAGTGGGGATGGGAGTTCAACAGCAAGGTGTGAGCGGGAGAAGGTGGTGAGCACCAAGAAGAAGTCCGTTAAGATATGCAGCTTAAGCTATAAAACATCTAACCAACCACTAACCAACCACTCTGAAAGTTATCACAGTAGAAGGTTCACCACAGAGTGGGAGAAAAAATGTGGAACAAGCCTCAAAATCATTGGGAAAAGGTGGGGAGGAGTGGGGGGGGGGCAGGCTTACTGGTCAGACAGAGACAGGTAGTCACCAAGACTCTGATTCCTAATCTCTCATCCATCCTGAACTCCCCATCTAGGCTCAATTATCAGCCCCATGACACTCAATTATCAGCCCCGTGGGCAAGGCCCACGAACAGAACAATGACATGGGGAAGCATGTACTTCTCAGATGATTCAGCCACTTGAGAGCCAAAGGGCCACGTCACTGCGTCGTGGCCCTTGTCCAAGAACAGTGGGTTCTTACCCTACGAGATAATCCCCCCCCCCCCGTGGAGAGATCGCCGAAGGTCAGGGAGCTGTAGCAAAGGGTGCTGAAGAGATCAGAGGGCGCCCCGGCTGTCCGAAAGCATAGAGTGAGTCCGAGAGCTTTGTCGTCAGTCAGGGGCACCAGTCGAGTCCACACAGAAGAAGCCCACCAGCCTGTGTGACCCAAGGAGTAGAACTAATAAAATCCAAATCAGGAGGAGGGAACGGGATTAGGGCTTAGAACTCTGTGCCCTCCATTGGCAAAGGCTATGGATGATAGTGGAGGTCTCCAAATCCAAGTGCAGGGTCCCTACATGGATGAAGCCTCCTGTGAAAACCCTCCGGCCATAGTCCAGGGAGGGGGCTAGCCTCTCAGAGACCCTTCTTTCCAGAGACTTGTAAAGAGGATCATGGCAGCTGCAGTTAGGTTATAATGTAGCACTTTATCATTTGATCTCCCTTTTGACTCATTTTCAATCTGCTCCAGCTTTTAATATCCTCTGCTTTCTTTCTGATTGCAAATTTTCTGGGTTTTTTAATTTATGTATTGGGGGCTGAGCCCCGGTGGCATAGTGGTTGAGTGTGGGACTGCAGACCACTGACTTGGCAGTTCAAATACAGCAGCAGCTCTCCAGGAGCAAGGCTGGGCCTCCTACTCCCACCAGAGGGCAGTGATGCCTAATATATATATATATAGAGAGAGAGAGAGTTTTGGGGTTTGTTTGTTTTTTTGCTCCAGTGGAGTTTTACTTGTTTATTTGTTTGGTTTGAGGTTTTGTTTTGCTATGTTTTTCTATATATGGAATACAGGATGGGTCAAGCTACAGAGACAGTGACGGGAGGAATCGTCTTAGGGTTGGGTCAGGGGAGGCAGAGGAGAAGTGAGAGGCTAGCCACAAGGAGCAGAGAAAGCAAAAAGAGTCCTACCATCGGTTGTGGTGAGGACTGCACCCTCTTCTTCAGACGAATGAACCCCTGAATTGCACGAGATGTGAGTTATGTGCCAATGAAACTGTTTTCTTTTAATCCATTCCTGCGAAACCAGAGAAACCTTTCTTAAAAGGCAAAAATATTTCAATGTGGGGAAAAAGGTGGGGTGGGGGAGCAGCGTTTATCCAGGGCTAAGCTCAGAAGGGGGGATGTGGGAAGGTGGCATTGCATGGGCGGCAATCCAGGACGTGAAACAAAATGTGCATCGACTGCTTGCACGGACAACAAATCCGCTCTTGTGAGCGCCTCTCCGGAGTCCCGATGGCAACGGTTTTAGAGAGAAGCAGCAATGTCTCTGGGAGGCCTGAGGCTCCACTCAGCTCATCTCCAGGGCGCTCTGTGCTGTAAAGGCCATCAAAGTCCACATGACAGAGAAAACGAGACGCAGAGGAGCAAAGGCACACACTGGCTCTCGCTGGGCACTCTAATTGAATGCCGGGCTTGAGCATTAGCACGGACTTGGAAAACTCCAACGTGCCCTCCAGCTGAGATGACTCCTTGCTGCCACTCTTCATAAAAAGGCTGTTCTGCTCGGACTGAAACACTCCCCATGGACCCATCATCTGAACCCCGAACCCTGACCCCAGCGGGAATGAAGTTGCCTCTAATGCCCAGATCACAAAGCAGCCCTATTATTTTTAGAACTCGTGGTAATGAAAAACAGTAATACTTATAATAAAAATAATAGAGTCAATTAAAGTCTATCTTCGGAGATAAAAACAGGAGCCAAGCAGAACCCCAGCGTCGTATTTTTAAAGTCCAATTAAGAGTCTGCTTCAGGGGGTCTGAGGGGGAGGCCCGTCTCCAGAAGTCACAGTGCCCGGAACGCTCCAGGGTCTCCGGTTTGGGATTTGCCCTGCTGTTGTCACAAATGCCTCCCCACCAGCTGTCAGGCCCCCGTGTTGTATTGTGTGAGAGTCAGATGGGAGTCTCAGCCTGGGTCTGTTAAGAAATGACTGCTGACTGTCAAGGCCAGCAGTGTCTTCCAGAGGACGATGGGGAAGCACTGCTCAGAGAGGGGGCTCCCAGGTGAGCGAGGGATCCTTCCCTTTGAGAGGCAGGACTGACTCACACGAGCACACCCCTAATCACGTCCATGGTGAGATGCGGGCTGTGTGGGGAGGAGGTGGAAGACTGGGGTCAAGGCCTGCTGTGTTGTTGTGAAGGGTCACGGAGCCCGTTCTGAGCCACAGGGACCTGAGGCCATGGGTCACACCATGAAGCTTTGCCCTCTCTCAGCTACCACCCACCAGCTGAGAGATGTGGGCCAGAGCTCAGCCCCTTTCAAAACGTCCCTGTTTTTAGCTACAAGGGAGATGGTCATTCCTGCTGTACCTGCTTCCAGGTGGCTGAGGAATGCGGAGGAGGCAGGAAAGGACCAAAACTCAAAACCCCAAACTTCCTGCCACCGAGTCTATTCTGACTTGCAGTGACCCGGTGGGACAGAGTCATACGGCGCCCTCGAGGGGTTCTGAGACTGCCACTCTTCACAGGAATGAAACGCCTCATCTTGCTCCCATGGAGAGGCCGGTGGCTTGGAACTGCTGGCCTGTGGTGAGAAGCCCAAAGCAGCACGCACCATACCACCGAGACAGGGCATCCCAAACGAGAAGGCCAGCTCCCCCTGCTGTGGACAAGGTCTGTGTGCCGTCCCATCAGCCCACTCGCTGCCCCACGGCTCTGGACAATGGAGGAAACCATGCCTGGTCCTGGCCAGCTGCACCCTCCTGACGGCTGCAGCCCATTGTGGCAGCCCTTGGAGGCCCTGCTCTCTCACCGACCCACTGTCCAGCTCACCAAGCACAGCGTTCCTGTCCCAGGCACAGGGGCCTCCCGATAACAGGTCCAGCTTTCCTGAAACAATCTCACTTCTCAGGGAGCCCCTTCCCAGAGAGTTGTATATTCATTCTTCTGGAAGTCCGTTCTCTATCGATTATGCTTCACCAACACCATGATTCAAAGGTTTCCTCCTCCTCCTCCCTAGGAATCGTCTACCGTCCACAAGCAGATGAAGCTACTGAAGAGACCATGACTCCGGTCAGGCGCACCTCAGGCCTCAGAGTGACAGCTTGGCTTTTTGACGCTTTAAAGAGGTCGCTCTCAGCAGCTGCGTCAGACGCAGGCCACGCTTGCTTGCTGCTTCTCTGTGTGCTGACGGGGAGTCTGAGGGAATGCAACCCTGGCCATTCCATCCTTCTTCCGCTCCCCGCGATGCCCCTGGCCGGTCCAGGTCAGCGGTAGGGATGTGGGGGTGTGATCCTTCTGTGGAGGCCTGCCCTCTCGATGGCGAGGACAGGGAGATCCAATGGTGCAAGCAAAACAACAGCATACTCCCCTGCATGTCCCAAGAGCTGCACAAACCTGTCCTGATGACCGTGAGTGTCCATGTCTTGTTGGGAAGGAAGGAGAAAAACGGGTCCTCTCTGAGGGCAATGCAGCCAGAATCCAGAAAGCCCTGGGGTTTCTGTAGAACTTCTCTGAATCAGTCATGAGGGAAGAAAGGCCATTAAAATTCTCAGCCTCCTATTCCTCCCGCTGAGTGATGGGTGGATTCGAACAGCCGGACTCGGGGCTTGCAGATCTGTGTGTAGCTCACCATACCACAAGGTCTCTGCAAAATGCAGGAAGAATTTGTTTTGGAATAAGCCAGGGTGCTCTTTGGAAGTGAGGATAGAAAGACTTCAAACCCCCTCCCCCCCCACCCCATGCTTTTCAGCTGGTTATGGAGAGATTCATTCTGGGAAAAGGACAGGCTTGGTCAAGTAGAGGACTGACCTTCGATGAGTCTTACAGGGGCTGCAGCAGTGTCCTCAAAACTGGGAAAGAGTTGTATAGGACTGGGAAGTGTTTCGTTGTGCTGTCCCAAGGGTCACCATGATTTAGAACTGACAATGACAACACTGTGTACACTTGAATATATAGAGAGTGGAATGTGCACCTCTGCTATTCCATTGCAGTCGATGGCAGTTCTGTCAAGAACGCTGCTGCTAACTCTATGGCAGTACTTGCTTTTGGATTTTCTTCCGTGAAATTTGCTGTCAAGTGATATTAAAAATATTGCTCAATTAAAAAAAAGTGGTGCCAATATGAAGAGACATTTCACCAAAGAAGACAAAGCTTTGGAAAGAGGTTCCCTATCATGAGTCTTTCCCTCTTCTCTCTCTCTCTCTCTCTCTCTCTCTCTCTCTCTCTCTCTCTCTCTGCCATTGAGTCAATGCCCACTCACTGTGACCCCAGAGGACAAGACAGGACTTCCCCATGAGTTTCTGAGACTGTAACTGCTTTGGGGGAGTAGAAAGTCCCGTCTTTCTCCCACGGAGCTCCTGATGGCTTCAAACTGCTGACCTTATAGATCGTAGCCCAACTCATAACCACCGTGCCACGAGGGGCATGTGAATCAAAACACAGTGAGACGCCTTCTCACCCCAGCAAGCGTGGTGTAGTTAAAATAATGATAGTCAGGAACAAGAAATGTTGGTGAGGCTCTGGGAAGTTTAGAATTCTTAGTATGCTGAATGGGCAAGATTGCAAAGTGGCGCAAGCACTGAAGAAAGCGACATGTTGTCCTCGAAAGGCCGGAAGTGCCAGGTGATTCGGGAATCCCACTCCTCAGTATGCAACATGGAGGGGGAAAAGAGGCACGGCCCACGTAGACAGACGTCCACCCTGCTCCTCCTCCACTGAGTTCTTCACAGCAGCAACGAGAGATGGAGTTGGATGTCCCCAGTGGAGGAACAGGTGGGCAAGGTGTGGGGGTGACCTGTCATGGAATGCCACCTGGCCAGAAAGAATCCGGACGGCTTCACAAAGCGTCTTGTAAGTGAAGAGAGGACACACAGAAGGGCAAGGATGAGGTCCCTCTTATGGAAAGTTGAGAAGCAGCCTGTGCAAGCTCAGAAACATTCCTGGACGGCTCCCAGGGAAGGAGGAGGGAGAGGAAATCACTCATCGGCTGGAGTCCTGCTGCTGGGGGCCGGGCAGCACAGTGGGACCAGGGCCTGCGTCCTGTGACCACGGCAGAGGAAGACGCGGGAGGGACCCCAGAGAAGAGGACAGCTCTGGCAAGTGCAGGAGCCCTGGTGGCAGAGCAGTTATGCCCGGGCCTGCTAACCAGAAGGTCAGCAGATCAAAACCACCGGCCACTGCAAGGGGGAGAGATGAGACTTTCTATCCCCATAAAGAGTTACAGTCTGGGAAGCCCACTGGGATGGTTCCGTACAGGTGCTGGGAGTCGGGCTCGCTCGGCTCGATGGTAGTGAGGTGAGCGAATGGCAAGTGCTCGAAAATACTCACCCCTGCAGCAGCAGGAATCACTCGCGAACACCCTGAGTGGCGGCACCAGTACACGTGTGTGTGACGTGGGCGAGAGAAGCTGTGCGGGAGTCTACCTGCACACACAGCCAGGTGCGGCAGTGGGCACCTCGACATATAGTGTGTGTGCGCGCACCCACATGGACATGCATGTCTATGCAATTCAGGTGGCGATGCATGTCTGGGTGCACCCGTCCTGAGATGCGTGTCCGTGTGCATTCATGCAGAGGTGCGTGTGCGTGTACACACACACACACATGCACACGCACACGAAGGCTATACTCTTCTCACCGCTGTAACCATGTGTGAGCTCTGTGCTCACACAGCCCCGGGTCACCCCTCCCACACGGGGACTTGCTCTGGGAAGTGCAGGCCAGCGGCTCATCTTGCGGGGTTCAGCTCCAGCAGTTTGGAGGAGGCTTGGCCGAGGACACACATATTGCGATTCCACATACAGGGGGCCCCGTTATAGAAACTGTCCGGGCGTCAGGACGGAACCACTGGGCACGAAGGCTAAGGGTCGTAATCTGTGGAGGGTGGAGTGGGGCACATCTCGGTAACAGGCAAAGCGCTGGTGGTGAAGAGCGTACTCTTCACGCTGGGTTGGGGAGTGGGGTCTGGGGCCCGCAAAAGCTTATAGGCGCCGTGTAAGAAGCAACTAGTGGTTTCTTCTCGTCTGGAGCAGAGGGAAAGAAGAGACCCTCCCAAAGAAGCACCCAGCCCCACGAGCTAATGGTCTGCATGAGCCTCTCTAACCAGCACAGTAAGGGGGTCCCAGTAACCACGACTGACCGCTCCCACCAAGACCACAGTGGACAAGGATAAGATGGGGAGCAGAGTGGAAATGCAACCTAGCAGCGGGCTGGCTGGTCTGAAAGAGACGAGAGGAACTCCCAGAGGCCGCTGCTTGGCCAAGTGGCAGAGGGACGGACAAACAGTACAGGCCTGCCCGGCGATGGCTGCTCTCCTGAGCTGGCCAGCAGCATCCTCTGCCCCAAACCAAACCCAGCATCAGGGGGAATGGGGTGACCGGAAGCTCCAGTAGGGAAAGAGCTGACCCCACTGGGAAGTGGCCAGGCTGCAGAACACCTGCATTGGGATTATTGATTAGAAAAGGAACCCATCTTGCAGACTTTCCCTGGGAACACAATAAAATGGTTTCTAGACCTGTGTCCACGGCGTCCCTTCAAGGCCTTGTGGGACAGCTGTAGACAGGACGACATAGGGGCAGGGGCTCCTGAGCACACCTGAGGACCCTGGAGAGGGGCAACACTTCGTTGTCAAAGTGTCAAGGTTGCCCAGAGGTACCTTGGGAGAAATATCTGGCCATCTGTAGCCAGAGAAACCAGCCTTGGAAGGCCTTGTGGTGGGTCACAGTCTGACCCTGCTGGTGGTCTCACTGGAGTGGGAGAGGTTTAAGTGACCCCTGGGTGGAGACAGGACACCCCCATGTTCCCTCTCTCTACTGCACTCTCTCCTCCTCTCACTTCTTCGTTCTTTCCTTCCATCTCTCTGTCTCTGAGGAGTGGAGCGGAGCACACGTGCTCGGAAACAGCGGCGTGGAGAATGCCAGCCCTCGCTGAAGTCTCAGAACACCTTCAAAGTCAACCACGGTCAGCTTCCGTGCTTGGTACCACTGCGCGTGACCCCTGGGGATATGGGCCCGGGTGGCAGGGGCAGGAGCCTGTGCCGGGGGGTGCAGGAGGCCCAGGGCCGGGCCATGTGGCCCAGCAGAGCTTTTCTTGGGTCTCACAGGAGATGGGGGGACACTGGGCTCTCCTGCTGCTGCCAAGAGGACTCGGTGCTGCTCAGACTAAGCTGGACAGCATCGGGCAGGGAGGGAGGGCCACAGCTGGGGGCTCCTTGCAAAGATGCCCAGATGCACTCCACCCCCCACCCCAACCCCAACCCCCCCCCCCCGCCCCAGGCCTTGAAGGATTTTTTCTGACTTGGAGCCAAGAGACCTCCTCTGGGAAAAGGGCCCATTATTTAGGGGCTTTATTGTTCAGAGGGGTTAATGGCATTTCCATGTGGCGTAAAGATTACATTGGAATGTTATGGGGCTGGCCTGAGCACAATGCCCGGCTGGCCTGCCTATCTCACTTCCCCTTCCTCCATTGTTGTATATTCACCCGTCTATCCATCGTGTGCCCACAGACCCACCCATGTGCCCCTGCACCCACCCATCCGCTCACACACCCGCTTCTACACCCAACCATCCATCATCTATGCATGCACTCTCCCATAGGCCCACAGGCCCACCCATCCACTCAGACACTCACACACCCGTCCATTCCTCTACCCACACACCTATCTACCTATTCATCTGCCCATACACCCACCCACACACTCATCCATCCATCGGCCCATATGCCCATCCATGCATCCACACACTCATTGATCCATCCATCCATCCATCCATCCACCATTCCTACACCCATCCCCTCACACATCTTTTTCCTGTCCACCCACCACCCATCCATCAATCCATCCACATCCACACACACTCACTCATCCACCCGTCTGTCCACCCACCCACTCACAAACCTCTGGATAGATAGACTAGCCGTCATGCCTGGATAGAGATCCACAAGTGAGGCAGCCTAAGAAGTCACAGCCCTGCCCTTACAGGGCCCCGCCCGCAGCCTAAGGAGGAACGAGTCAGCCCACGGCTCTTTCTCCAGTGCCAGGAAGGAGTGCGATGGGGCTGCGATTGCGATGCCCTCTGTAAGGTCTGCATTTGAAACCACCAGCCGCTCCCCCAGGAGAAAGATGGGTCTCCACTGGCCTGGAGAGTCCCAGAGTTAGAAACCCGCCGAGCTGGTGCTAGCCTGTCCTCTAGCAGTGCTGTGGGTTGGCATCAACCCCGGCAGTGGGACTGAGGGGGTTTTGTGTGCCGTGCTGTTTTTCGGAGGAAGAGAGGAGTGCTGTGTGACACGTGCTTGTGGGCTGAGCCAGGAGGGGGCCATCCACAGAAGGCCACTCAGGGAGGCTGCGTGGCTCTAACCCCCCAGGGCACTAAGGTGATTCCCTAACACCTACTTGGTGCCAGGTGCCCTGGGGAGCCTTGGTCTGCACCCACCCTGGTGGTTAGCTTCCAGGACTTAGAGTCTGCAGACTCCCAGGGAGGGAAAGGCAAGAGCTTGGTGAGTGCCCCGGAAAGGCGCCACCTGGGGGGCAGTTGCAGGGCAGCACCCTGACTTGGGCAGGAGGGAGGCAGGGGGAACAGGCTGGCTCAGGGCTGCAGCCTTCCTGCAGGCTGCGGGGGGCCAGCAGGGACATTTGAGCCATCCTGGGGAGGTGTCTCTCTCACACACACAGCCCTGCGGATCTGCTTTCAGCCCCCTCGCCCTCCTGGTTCTCTCGTGAGGTGGCTGCAGGCCTGGGTTCTCCACCTGGAAGCCACTAGTGTCTCCTGTCTCCTTCCAGAGGTGTTTGAGGGCTGCAAACAGGGGCCTGGCTTCTTTCCCTGACCGAAGTGTCCCCACCACCCTCTGGGCAGTGGGCTTGAACTGCCCACCTTGTGTGCGGTTCACAGAATGTTTGATGACTGGTCCTCCTCATGCAGAGGGCTGTTCTGCACAGGGGGCTCTGCTGCAGCAGCTCTGCCCCCACACCCACCCCCATCATGCCAGACTCAGGCCTTTGCCAACGAGACAGGCACAAATACTTCCTCAGAAAACACTCCCTGCCATCCAGTCAAAGCCCACTTGTGGGGACCCTACCAGACATCGTAGACACGCCCCCGTGAGCTTCTGAGATGGTAACTCTTTATGGGAATACAGAGTATCTCTCTCTTCCTAGAGGTAGGTGGTGGTTTTGAACTGCTGACCTTGAAGGCTAGAAAACCATCGTCGAACTGCTAAACCACCAGGGCTCCTGGTATAAATGCCTCCAGATGGTGCCGCATGTCCCCTTGGGGCCAAAACAGTGGTTGAGGGCTCAGCTGCTCACTGCAAGGATGGAGGTTCAAGCCCACCCTCCGCCCTGGGAGAGAACCTGTGGCCACTGTAAATCTGGGAGCCCTTCTGGGTCTTACAGGATCCCCTTTTGGCTTGCAGGTGACAGTGTGGGCGCTCAGTCCCTTGAGAATCTGGGTCACCTGGCTCATAACTGTGTCACATTGCACAGCTGGGAGGGAGAAGGAGGGGGTCCTGCAGGGAGGCGGGGGCCACAAAAGAAGCCTCCCCGGCACATGGACCCAGAGGCACTGTGCAAAGAGTTCTCACCCAGCTCTCGTTCCGTTTGGGGCCGAGGAGGCCAAGGGGCCTTCAGGCTCCAGTAGAGGTGGGGTTGGAGTGGGGGCGGGGGCCCCCACCTGTGCCCCTTCTCCTCAGAGCTGGCCAGCTCCATGGGTGATGAGAGGCAGCCTGGAGGGGCCAGTGGGAATGTGGGCTCAGCAGCCAGCACCACGTGCCTCCTGGGCCCGGCTCTGAGGTCGACAGAGGCTCCGCGGCGGTGGCCAGGCCTCTGCAGCTGCCACGTCGTCCATCCACCTTCCTCGTGATGGGATGTTGGCTGTGACCCCTGAGAACTGCTGAGCGCGGGCTGGAGTGGCGCCGAGGCGGGGGCGGGGGGTGGGGGAGCCTGGCTGAGCATCCCCCACCCCCGGGGCCCCAAGACACCGGATTAACTGCACTTGGCGTCGAGTTAGCAAGTTTCCCCCCAACTGTCCTCCTTCTTGCAAGGGAGCCTCCCGGTTTTATTTGCAAAAGCTCCCCACGGCCCCTTGAAATGGACTCGGTTTGCTGGCAGCCCAGGCCACTTTGGAAAGCAGGCTGTCCTCTGTGCCTTGCGTCCATGTTTGCTTTTTCCAGATGCGAGGGAGGCCCCCCTGTCCATTTCCCACCCCTCGCCTGCTCTCCGTTCCGTGAGCAAACGTGCAAAGTAAACACCTCTTTCCTCTCCTCCCTGCTCCCCGCCTGCCGATCCGACCCTTCTGCTGGCTCAGCGGAAGCGAGGGGTGGTGGGGGCCAGCCTGCTTGCTTGCGCCCGGGCCCCCACCCGTGTGAGGGGTGAGGGAAGGGCCCCCTCAGGCTGGGAAACAGAGACCATCTGGCCCAAGCCGACTGTTAGAGTCCTCTCTCCCAGGCTCGTGGCCGGCCAGCCCCGCTGGGTAGCTTGTGGTGGAAAGAAGGCAAAAAGCCTCACAGCCAGTCTGGCCAGAACCCATGGGGAACCCACCCCAAGGCCTCTAGTGAGCCCCCCGCAAAAGCCGGACACAAGAGGCCAGGTGCTCACTGCTACCTGTGAGACTGCCAAGGGGGTGATCCCAGAGACCCAAGTTCAGATCCTGCTCCTCCTCTATCCATGAGCCTGGCTGGTGACACGGGCTCTGCAATTCTGTACAGTGGGGACAATCACACCTGCCCCCAGGGACGTGTGTGTGTGTGTGTGTGTGCTGGGGAGTGGGGTGGGGTGGGGGGAGCATTGAGCACAGGGTCACATGCCCCAGGATGGAGAGGAAGCTGCTGTGTACGGTGACAACACATGGTACCTCCCTGTGACACCTTGTAGCCAGCACGGGGACACTGTCATGGTGACAAGCCTTCTCCAGGTTACCTAGCACTGGTGACTCTGCCCCACTGCCCAGGGTGGAAGCAAAGCGGGGGTCTCGCCTGGGAAAGGGGGATCCACAGGAGACAGGCAGCCAGGGTTTAGGAGACAGGCAGCCAGGGTTCCCAGGCCCCAGCCTTGTCCCTGAGCCGCCTGCAGCTGCAAACTTCCAGCAGCCTCTAGACCGCTGGCAAGGAAGCTCTCCCTCCAGGTCCCTGAGCAGCTTGTTTGTAAGGCAACAGCACCCCCTGGGGTCCGAAGGCAGCATTTCCTCTAGAACTTTCTGTGGGTTTCCCAGAGCTCCTGCACCCCCATCAATGCAGGCAGCCGGCCCTGCGGGTGCACAGGGATGACTGGGTCAGAACCGACCTGGGGGCCCCAGTGGTAGGCTCCTCCTGGAAGATCCCCCCTCTCAGGGGTGTGGTGATTGGGCTTTTCTGGGGGTTTCTGATGAGGAAGCAAGACTGGGGCATCTGGAGGGAGCCCCACTCACCCCTTAGAGCCGATCACTCGGGCCCAGCTCCACGCTGCCCGCTCTGGGCCAGGAGCACAAACTGGTGTTGACCGTGACCCTTTGTGATCTGGGAGAGGTTGTGACTGACTCCCTCAACCTGAACCTCCTCCCTATCCTCCCCATGTCATCAACACCTCCCCCCTCCAAACAAGGCACCTTGGATGCTGTTGCCCTATAACAGAACAGGGAACGTCTCTCCAGGCAAACTCTGACAGAGGAGAGGCTCGTTCCCACATGGAGGTCCCCCCTGCCCCATCTCCTCTCCCAGGGGCTTAGGGAGCCCTGCAGAGGTCTCCTGGGTGGTCGAGCGAGAAGGAGGGTAGCAGCCGTGACCCTTTTGAAACGCCGCCTGGGCCTCACAGAGCAGGAGGAGAGAGATGCCTCTGCAAGACGCCGATCTAGTTTGGGGTGAGGCTGGAACAAGTCACGTTGGGGCTCCGCCGTGGAAGAATCTTGCCACGCACAGTGGGCGAGAATCTCAGAGGGGCACACTCAGCGCCACTCACAACTCCATCGCAGACCCGCAAAGTACAAGGCTGCCCTCCCTGCCCCTGCAGGGCCGCGTGGAACTGCCCTGTGCGTCTCTGGCACTGTCCATCGTCGTGGGAGTGTGCGGCCTCCTCTTGTTCCCGGGGAGCGGCCGGTGGGCTTGAACTCCAGTTAGATAGAACCCACCACACCCCGGGGCTCCTAATTAGGGATGAGTAAAATAGACCCTCATGTTTCTGACGGTTCTGTGTGGCCTGGGAGCAGGAGGGACACGTGGGTGGGGTGACACCAGGAGTTACGGCACTGAATGACAGTGGACACTTACTGCCTGGGGACAGTGAGGGGCTGAGGGGCTGGCCATGGGGCAAGCCCACACACGAGACCCCCAGGAGGTCCACGTCCTCCTGGTCACGTCAGAGCTGACAGTGTGGAGCAGGGACGTGGCATCCCCCGTGGGCTGGTGGCATCCCTCCAGTCCAAGCAGAGTCCCCACCTGCGCCTCCCAGTGCCCACTCACTGCCCAACAGCCCACAGGGCTCTGTCAGTGAGGCCCCAGATCCATGCTCAGGGGGGTTGAAGGAGGGTGTTCTGGAGGTCCATGGGCCCTGCCCGCCTCCTTGCCAGCAGGGGATGCTCCAAGAGCCTGTACTCTAGTCCAGATGGGGCAGGACAGTCCCAGTAGCTGGGGCCACATAGCAGCTGGCACCCACCCCACTCCCCGGGCCCCCTGGGACGGCTGCTGGGGAGAGAGCTGCTTGCCTTAATGAGTTCTTCCCTGATTGCTGCTAAGTGGCAGACGAGGTAATTATGCCCAGAAAGTCCCAAGTGGCACCTATGAGAGCAGTCACCTGGGTTTTGTGAATGAAGGGATGGGGGTGGGGGACAGTTGTGTCCTGCTGGCCCCCAGGGAGCCATCATTGCTACAGGTAACCGCCATGGCTGCCTCTCCTGCCCCAACACCACCCTTGGCCCCCACCACATCTCCCCCGAGGAAGGTATATCTGAATGGGGGACACCCCCCCCGCAGGAAAACTAGGGTTCTGTTTCTGGAAGAAGGGGGATCTGGGACCCACAGGGGCTGGGCCAGCTGTGGACCTTGAGCTCCAGCCACCACCCCTCATATCCACTGTCCAGCCAGCCCCTGGCCCTGGGCCACCCCCCAGCCCACGCGTCCATAGACGGTCTCCGTGCCCAGCCTCTCTGAGTGCACAGCCTGCTCCTCTGAGCCTGGAGACCAGCTGGAAATCATCACTGTGGCCAGAAAGCAGAGTCCTTCTGGGGCTCTCAGAAAGTGACCCAAAAAGAGATAGAAGAAAGCATTCATGGGGCGTCTAAGCTTAGACACGAGTCCCTGGATGCTCAAAGGACCGAGCTGGATCAGCGGCTAACTTCAGGTTGGCGGTTTAAAACCACCCAGGTGCAGGTCAGAAGCCAGAGTCACCTGTAGCTGAGAGCCAGCGTTGAAAACGCGGAGGAGCAGAGCTCTCCTGTGGCCACAAGGGGTGCCGTGTCTGGGCGTCCACCCTGTGGGCAGCCTGCAGAGAGCTTGTGGGTTGCCATGTCGCCCACCACCCGGCCTGCAGAGGGATCTTGCTCAGGCAAGGGGAGGGTGGATAGGGGCTTCCATTCCGAGCACGCTGGTTTGCAGAAGGCTGTGGTCCCCACAGAGAGGACGCCTCCTTCGAATTCCTTCTGACCGTCCCCACAGGTGCGGATCATTTGCCACAGGTGGCCTCTGGCGGGATGCGTTGGAAGCGCGTTCCCTCCACTGCTCTCCAGAATGAGTCCATGGTGCAGTGGTTACGTGTTGAGCTTCACCGAAGGAAAGAGACTGGTCGGGTCTCGGCTAGTCTCAGAAACCCACTGAAGGTCAGTGTGCATCGGCACGGAGTCTGTCCAGCCGGGAGGGGCAGCCTCTTACGGCTCGCAGGCTGTGGCCTCAGTGGACAGATCTGGGGTCCCATAGCCCCGAGTTGTGGCCTGTCAGTCTCGCCCAGACTGCCTGGATGGAAGGGCCCGGGACCAATCGTGTCGGTCCTGCTATCTAACCATGCAGGTATGCCGATGCCTGCCCCTGTGTGTGGTCCCCTGTGCCTGTGATGGACCTGCCACCATCACGCATTTGGACAGTGTCCTGGGCCCTCCCACGGTCATTTACAGCTCTGGATCTCCACACCCCCGGGCACCATCGTGACTGCGTGCTGACCGGCCCCCTATCCGACCCCGTGGCTTGGGTTGTCTTTGTTCCTTTAAGGCTGGTGTGGGACAGGGTGGCATTTCCTCCTGTTGTCCATGAGGTCGACCTGCATCATGAGTGCACCCATCGCTGTGAAAGGCCCGGATATGAGCTTGTCACGGGTCCTCTTGGTCACCTGGGGACAGAGGCCACCCCAGGGCCATTTGGGAAGGGAGAGGCTGCATTCACAGCAAGCTCAAGGAGAGGAGGGAAACTGAACGGGCAATACCCAGAGGAAACCGGTCTGCAGGGCCTGTGCCGACTGTGGGGTGAGGTTGAGCCTCCATGGGGGCCTTGTCACGCAGGGTCCCAGCTGCATGAGGCCATAGTGCCAGGGCCCCCTTCCAGGCCCCAGGCCTCAAGGACCAGCTGGAGCAGAGAGAGCAGGCATGGGTCTGTCACAGGGCCAGGTGAGAGCGTGATGGGTGGTCCTGTCAAAGCTGAGGAGCCGGGGTCTCAGCACAGCAGATGTTCCAAGAGTCGGAGGAAATTGAGGCAGGGGATGAATCAGAGTCGGTGGCTCCAGGACTCCTGGGAGCAGGTGGCTTCTTGAAGGCTGCACTCTGTCCCCCACCCCCACCAGGATGGCTGCCGGACCCCCAGGCACACTGCACCCATCTGCTCCCAGTGAATGCCACAGCAACACGCTGGTGGTTTATGTTTTGGGGTTTTTTTGTTTTGTTTTGTGTTTAACTCAACAACCGCAGAATCATCTTTTATTTTAGCGGAAGCCACCATCTGCCGACTCTGATGAGCTCAGTTTGCAGGCATGCATGTCCCTGTCTGTGAGGCCAAGCCCCAACCGGGCCTGGCACAGACTCCAACTGTCAGGCGCTGAAGAAAATGGGGTGCACTTTGCAGAACAGGGGGAACATCTGCAGGAGCAGAAATGCTCTGGAGACCTGGGCTGGGAGCGGGTCCTCCGACCCAGTTGCATTATGGGGTTGTGAACAAGTCCAGCTGGTCCCAGCCCCCCATAGGACAGAGAAGGCGTGTCTTAGGCCGACATCTTTCCTGAAGCAGCCTCCTCTTCCTCCCACTGAGCAGCTGCTGGGTTTCAGCCACCAACCTGTAGGTAAACCATCAAGCCTGAACCACTGTCACCAGGGCCCTGGGCACCATGGGAAAATGCAAGTACCTGGCCTTCCCCAGAGCTCTTCTCAGCCCAGGGTGGCCTGGACCCTGGACGACTGTAGCTCCCTCGGTGACTGTGATGTGTCTCTTGCTGAATGCCAACCGGCGGGTGAGGGATCACAGTGGGTGCGTGTGGAAGCCTGGTCTGGGCCGGCCATCCCCCGTGCTCCAGCACCCATTTGTGGTCTCCAACACTTCTCTCTCTGGCTCGCCAAGCATCAGGCTGGGCTCAGGACACAAAGAATCAGAATGAGGCTGGGGTCTGGGGTGGGGGTCAGGCGCTGATTTACGAGCTTTCTGCCTACCTCCAAAGGAGTCCTGGTGCCACAGTGCTTATATGCATTAGAGTAGGTGGTTCAGACCCACCTGCCACTCCTTGGGAAAAAGATGAGACTTTCTACTCCCACAAAGGGTCTTGGAAGCCCACGGGGGCAGTTCTACCCTGTCCTGTCAGCTCACCATGAGTCAGTCAGAGTCCACGGATGGCAGTGAGGTGCCTGACCCCAACCCCAAGCTACCCTGATGCTTCCACATTCAGGTGTGACTCGTGGTCCCTGGAGGACACCCAATCAGACTCAGGGGCAATCAATAGGGCTCTCAGGTTGTGGGTGCAGTTTAGGTCAGAACATCTGGCGGGGACTGGGTCTAGGCATGGCGCAAAGTCATGACCTGCAGGGTGAAGGTTGGGCAGCTGCCTGATGGGAGATTCTGAGACCCAGAGGAGGTAGACTGAGGAAGCAGAGGCCTGGGCTTCCTCTGTAAGGGGGGTAGGGGTGGACAGGAGGGAAAACCAGGGCTCTGGGATAGGAGAAGCAAGCCCGGGACTCCAGGCCCATCAATGTGGCAAGACTGGACATCCTTCTAAGGCAGTGGGGATCAGTCCTTATCCTAAAGGACAATATTGTCCACTGCCAGGGAGCTTTGACCCCATAGCACAGGGCAGAGTGGCCATATCAGGTTCCTGAGACCGCTGAGTTTGTCCACAGCCTCATCTGCCTCACTGGGGAATGGATGGTGAATTCGAATCACCAATCTTTCCACTCATGGGACCCACTGAAGTTCTGCATATCTGCGGTTAGTTGTGGCTTCTCACAGCTGTTCCTTATCTGATTGAGGGCATTCCCTCATCAGGAGAGTCTGCAGGACACTGCCCCATGTGGTATCTGCAGTGATGGAGATACCTATATGACCCAGCCCTTTCCCAATGCTCGTGGAGCATTGGTTAGTGCTTGGTTGTTTGATCCCAGATGACAGCCAGGAAAACCATACAGCCTGATCCCTCTCAGTCACATGGTGTCACAGTGCAAAGGAATCAGCTTGATGACTCACAACAGGAGGACACTGACTGCTTTGGGGTTAAATCCAACTTGCCTTCCAGGGATGAGCTGCACATGGGCGGGTGTGGAATCAAGGCGTGCTCTCCGGCAGGCTGGCCTGCGTTCTCTGAGCGGGATGTGTGTCCCTGCCTTGTAAGGAACCCTGATGGGGTGTCCTGCCTTGGGAGGTGGCCTGTCTGGTTTGGACACGTGGGGCCCCCAGCCCCAGTGGGGAGATGCTCCCTCTGTTTCCATCTTTGAGGGAGATGTGAGAAGCTATGATTCTTCTGAGGGTGAGCAGCGACCGTGGGTGCCAGCACTCTGTACTTAGTTCTTCAGGATTGTTACTCTGAGGGCTTTTCTCGGGTCTCTGCTGCTGCTGCCTTCAAAAACCAAAAGCCTCACTTCCACTGGCCCAGTGCCATCCTCGTGACCCTGTAGGACAGGGTAGAACTGCCCCACTGAGCTTCAGAGACTGTGACTCCTTAGGGGAATAGAAGACCCCATCCTTCACCCAGGGCGTGACTGGCGGTTTTGAACTTCTGACCTTGCCACCACAGCCCAGTGCACAACCACTGGGCTACCAGGCTCCTGGTTCCCTCTCAGCGCCCAGTGAGTTCTGTCTTCTGACTCTGTTCACTCCCTCTGAATGACCCAGCGGGGCTGGCACGCACTTCTTCATGGGGAAGGAAGGTCCTGGCTCGTGAGGGCCCACCCCAAGGTAGGTTCAAACCACCAACCTCCAGGTGAAAGCCTTTCACCGTTGAGCCGCCAGGACTCTGTCGCCTGTTCCTTGCCCACCCATGGTCCTGTTTTTATGTCTGTGTGGTCCAGAGCGAAGCCCCTGTCCCGCCTTCTTTCCTGTGGTGTCCTCCAAGGCAGGAACAGACTGCCCGGTCTGTCCCCCTCTGAGCAGCTGCTGGGTTCGAACACAAAACCTTTGGATGACCAGCTGAGCGCTCGAACCACGGCACTGCCAGAGCTCCTTGGCCCTTCATCAAGCCAGGCCAAACCCATCGGCATCCTACCAAGTCCAACTGAGGGCCTCCCCGCAGGGCAGGGTGGAGAAGGCAGGCTCCTCCCACTCCTTTCTCCATGGAGCGGCTGCTGAGCTTGAAGTGCCAACCTTCCCGTGAGTATTTCATGCTGGTGGGCACCCTCAGGGGGGTGAGGGTGGGCTCTGACCCATAGCCACCCTGTGTCTGATAGAAGGAAGCCAGCCCAGCCCTGCAGCCCCCTCACCTCTGCTGGGTGACTTGAGCCCACGGTCGCGCTGTGGGCTTCCTCTTCTCCAGGCACCGGTCCCCCGACAGTCTCTCCCCAAGTGTGTGAGACGAGACCTCGCCGGTCCTGCTGCCAGACACCCTTCGGGCTGTGCTCCTCCCAAGACAGGCGCGTCTGTCCTGCTGGCAGCCCACGGTCGCGTCTGCCCACGGGGCGGCTGGAGACTGGCATGTCCCCTTCGGTGCTTCAGCCTGCAGCATGCCGGGTGGGCCTCTTCCTCTTTGGCTTCCTACGTTTCAGTACGAGGTTCCCTGCTTTGCCCTGTCCAGCTGCCTTTGGACATCTCCTCCCTGGTCCTTTCCATGACCTCTTCGTTGGCCGGAAAGATTCTCTGGGCGAGAGCAAGTTTGGGGCTCTCTGCCCATGTCCTCTAGCTTCATTTTGGTTTGAGGGGAGAACGGCTGGAAGGGAGGCAGGCGGTGGGGACAGCAGGTAGATGGTGTTCACATGGGAGAGGGGAAAGACCGATTGCTGCCACAGGGAGATGCGGGAAGGAGGGGGGCAGGGACGGGACAAGCCTGGTCTTTTAAGCAGCTGGATGAAAAAACGATGATCCGGTAGGTGGACCTGCACCGGCGTCACAGTCCCTGACAGGATCGACTCACAGCAAGTTGTACCTGTGTAGCACAGCAGTTACACGTTACTCTGCCAACGGCAAGATCAGCAATTCAAACCCACCCACTGCCCTGCAGAGGAAAGACAGGGCTTCCCAGCCCCATCAAGAGTGACACTCTCAGAAACCCTCCGCGGCTGGCCAAGCCTGTCCTGTGGGGTCACTGAGTCGGCATGACTCGAGGGCAGTGAGGCTGGCCTTGGTTGTATGTACACAGATATAGAACATGTATACGATAGATCCATCATTACACACACACACACACACACACACACACACACCCCGAGAGTGGGTGAAGGTGCTGGGCAAGCGTGGATGGACATAGTGAATTAAGAATATGCTCTACAGGGACTGAGCCCCGGTGGCGTAAGTGGTTGAGTGCGGGACTGCGGCCTGCGGGCTTGGCGCTTCAAATCCAGCGGAGGCTCTCAGGAGCAGCACTGGATGGCACCCATGACCACCAGAGGCAGTGATGCCCCCTCCCCCCCAAAAAAGAATATGCTCTGCAAGGCAAATTTGGGACCTTAAAGGAGAGCCCGATCTTCAAATCCTGGGCTGTGGGTATCAAAGGCCTGCTGGCATTTGGCTTTTTTGATACTTTCCTTTCTTGCATTTGGCCTGGGCTGGCGAGTGAGGTGGGAAAATGTTAAAGACTTATTAGGCATGTGAATGCCTTCCTTTCTGAATGTATTGACAGAGCTCTTTCTAAATAAAGGGCTGTTGGCGCATATCGTGTATATATGTTTTACTCTCTAGGTAATGTTTGTGTGTGTGCAAATGACTTATCCATGTCATTATCCATGTTTACACAGATTTCTATCTGTGTGGCTGCATCTCTCTCTCTCTCTCTCTCTCTCTCTCTCTGTTACTCTTTCTTGCCTGGTTGCTTGGGTCTGTCTGCCTGTCTCTTATTTATGTATGTTTTTCATTTTTTAATTAATTTTCTCCTCCTTTGCCCTCCCTCCCTATCCCCCTAGCCTCCCATAACCATGACAGCATGCTGTTTGGGTGTCAAAGCATTGGCAGGGGTGGGGGGGTGGGGGGTAGGGGAGAGGTTTCCTCTCCTTTATAATAGTGGTCCCTCACACTGGACAGTGTATGATATGAAAAAGGAAGAAAAATTTGTAAATTATTAAGGGTTCATGGGGGAGAGGGAAAGGGAGGGAAGAGAAATACGGGGAGCTGGTACTGGGGGTCTAAGTGGAAGGAGGATGCTTTGAGAGTGACGATGGCAACAAGTGTGTAAATGTGGCCTGCGTGCAATTGATGGGTGTATGGATCGTGAGGGGAGGTGTATAAACCCCCAATAAAATGATTTAAAAAAGGAAGGGGGAAGAGGAGCTTATTTAAGGGCTCAAGCAGAAAACTTTTGGAAATGAAGATAGCAACGTGTGTACAAATATGCTTGATACAAATGATGTATGGAATGTTATAAGAGCTGTAAGAGTCCCCAATAAAATCACTGGGGGGGGTGGGCAGTAGTGGTCCCCTGCAGCGTGAGTCTAGTTAGCTCAGCTGTCCCAGGGACAGACTCACCCAGGGACACACCCACCCGGGTCTTGTCTTTCTCTCCTGTCCTTTAAGGCCCACTAGCTTTCCTTCACACACGATGCTCTCCATGGCCCCTCACAGGGCCTCTGGTCCGAGATCACTCGTGTTGGGTTTCTCAAAGCCGTGCTGAAGCGGCCTCTGCGTGCAGGGGGGAGAGGCTCAAGGCTGTGTCTGGGCTCCCGGGGCCGCCTTTTGCTTTCTCCAGCTTCATCCCGAACTAGCGCACAAGTGGTGGGTGCTGTGTCCTGCAGTTGCCGGGCCTTGTTCTGTCTGCTGATAGAGAGGGGGTCCCTGTGGCCCCCGTGCATCCCGTCTGGTGGGTTCGTGTGCACAGGGACTTGGAGGGAGGCTGGAGAGGGCAGCTCCCACGAAGAAGTCTTACGGAATTCCACCGCACGCTCTCCAGCTGCGTCTCCATCCCCGAGACCTTCCTCTGTCTTTCCGGGAGTCCTAGAGTGGAATCACCCAAATCCCAAGCCCACTGTTGTGGGATGAATTCTGACTCATCGAGACCCTGGGTAGGGTTCTGAGGTGTCAAATCCTTATAGGGGTGGAGTGGACAGCCCCACCTTTTCCCCCTGGCATGGCCGGAAGGTTGGAACCCCTGACCCTGAAGTTTCCAGCTCAGCCCCTGGCCTCCAGAGCCAGCACGGTCAGTTCTTTCTAAGCGGGGGCTCGTTCTCTTCAAAGCACCACTGCGATGGATGTGCACACTCATGCTGTCCCTCACTCCATGGGCTTGAAGGGTGGGGCTTCGGGATGGATAAAGGAGGTGAGACTTGGACAGTGGTTCATGGGGCCCCTGGAAACCCACAGAATGTTATGAGCTGTTTTTTACCTTGAAATTTTGAAGAAAGTAAAAAGCAATCATTTTGTATTGTATAGAACTTTAAGCATGCCCTTCGAACCTACAGTGTACAATTCCCAAGGACTGTGACAAAGCCAAAGGATCCAGACTCACAGAGGCAGGTCCACCCTGTCCACCCTGCCCAGGAGTCCAACCTCCAGCTTAAAGAGCCTGGGTGCGGGGCTGCAATTTCTCTACTTGCCACTAGAGGGCCACAGGGTCATGTTCAGAGCTTACAGCTTCCGGGGGAACAAAAGTAAAGCCATTATTTCTTTCTCAAGGACATTTTAAGGGGCGTTTGAAAAGGAGGTGGGGAAATGGAATTGAAAGATCATAGACTTTGTTTATGACGAGCCACAAAAACCAGACGCATCGCCTCGGGGGGATCCCAACTGACACGGCCCCTTAGCACAGAGTGAACTGCCCGGTGGGATGGGGGGGTCCCAGGCTGTAACTCTTTATGGGAACAAAAAGCCCCCAGTGTCTCCTATGGACTGTCCACCTGGGAGCTTGCAACCCAACACACAAAGCCCACCAGGCCACCAACGCTCCCAGGAACTCTGCAGAGGCTTCTGAGGCTGCAAGTGTCTACAGCATCTGTCTCCTCCTCGGCAGTGCCGGTGGGTTGAGCCGCTGGGGTACATAAGACTCCATGAAGTGGTTTGGACGTTGTGTGAACACCTGCCAGCCCGTGTCTGCTCATCCTCGTGGCTGGAGTGGCAGGCAGGCAAAGGCATGGTCCTGGCAGCCACTGAAAGAACGGAGCGGGGGCGGGGGCAGAGGAAGGCGGTGGCAGAGAGCAGGGTGTGCCAGGCCTTGCTCTCTGTTCCGCCCACCTGAGCAGCAGGAGCCACCCAGGTCCTGCAGCCCCTGCCACCACTGCCTACTCAGAGCCAAGCTGGAAAACTGGCATCCAGAATGGGGTGCTCTGCGCCCCTCTGCCTGCCTCCTGCCGGCAGTCCTGCAGTTGCAGAGTCTGACTGGGCATCTTTAAAAACCCACCAACAAAAGGACAGTCACTGTCCTTTTCAATCAAGCAAATTAACCTTATGGGCCCACGGACATGGAGACGTCCCTGGAGGGACCTTACGCAGCACAGAGCTGCACTCATGAGGAGCCGCGGTGGCGTAATGGGTTTTCCCTTGGACTGATCGCTGCATGATCAGCTGTTCAAAGCTACCAGCCACTCCACAGGAGAAAGAGGAGGCTTTCAGTGCCCATCAGTGATTTGCCATCTTAGAAAACCACCAGGCCAGTTCTGCTGGATCTGAGGGCGTCACTATGAGTCGGAATCGGTTTGGGGGCAGTGAGACCAGCTCGTACATCACACACACACACACACACACACACACACACACACACTTTTTCACACTCATATGCTCACACACACCCATACTCACACTCACACACACACTTTCACACACTCACACACACTTTCTCACACGCACTCAAACTTACACACACACATTCACACACTCATATACTTACACACACCCATACTCACACCCACACACACTCATACACACACTCAAATTCACACACACACACTCACTTACACACTCACTCATAGCACCCCTTGTGGTGTCTGAAACTGCTAACTCTCGGCGGGAGTAGAAAGTCCTGTCTTTCTCCCTCAGAGCTGCCGGTGGTTTTGAACTGGAGACCAAACTGATGGCAGCCCGCAGCCCAACACCTAACACCACCACCACCAACACCTAACACCACCAGGTTGTCCGTGGGGGTGGAAATCTCGAGTTTCAATTCCATTGTAAACCTCCTAAAGCCCCTTTGTGCATGTGTGTGCAACTCCTGATCCGTTTCAAGATACAGCCCCTCCCAGTGAGGGCCGCAAACCGGCCGATGCCTTCATGCTGAGCCATGGGGAGATCCTTGGCTCGGCGGGCACGGGCCGACTCCTGTGATCTGCATCGTCCAGGGACCAGGCCCTGTAAGCTGCAGGCCGGTCTCAGCCACGGCCAGACACAGAGGGCCAAAGCCCCACAGCCTCCAGCCTGCTGCCCAGACATCTCTGCTCTTGGCAGAAGTAACAAGCCCTCTGGGGTAGAAAGTGGGGAACAGTGACCCTTGGGGCTGGGGGTGGGGGGCGTCTTCTCCAACTTGTCCCAAAGAACTGAGGCACAGGTCCTGGCTGGGGGGCTCCCCTGCCTGTCCCGCTGCGTCTAGTCCCATGCTTTCTCTGTGTCTCTGGAGATAATTGTGTGCTCTCCAGCCTCACATCTGCTGATACAGTGACTTGCTCTGGTTGTTTAACAGATTAAACCAAGGTTACATGCGAGGGATAAGCCCCATTTGTTTACAGATTATTATAGGTTGGTGGAGTGGGTCCGTTAGTATTTTGCTAAGGATTTTGTACTTGCATACACAAGAAATAGGGAGCTGTAATCTCCTGTCCGTTGCCGCCATTCGTCCAGCTTGTTTTCTGAAGGGCTTCCTACTCTGGTCAAGGGCGACCGTCTGGTCAAGGAACCCCCGGGGGGCGGTACTGCCCTGTCCCAGAAGGTCACTGTGAGGGCAGCGAGTCTGCTTTGGTTTGAGTTTGGTCTTTGGGAGCTGGTCCTGTTGGGTCCCCTCATTCCGCTGCCTATAAAAACGCGGTCCAGAAAGAAACCCGAGGCAACTTTGTACGTGGGTGCTGTCATCTATTGAAAGTGGCCTGGCCTGCCTGGACAGACGGATCCGTCTTGCCATAAAGACAGCCAGAGGCTCCTTAGAAGCAAGGACGGCGAGACTTCACCTGATGTCCTGATCAGGAGAGGCCAGTTCCAGGAATAGAACGTGCTTGGTCGAGCAGAAGGTGGCACAGAAAGAGGAAGCCCCTCAAGGAGATGGGGGGACTGACACGGAGGGGAGGGGGGGGGCGCAGCAGGGGCTCGACATTGGTGCAGGGCTGGGCAGCGTTTTCCACTGTCGTACTTGCACAGGGTCATTGTGGGTCAGAACCCATCCGACAAACCCCACCTCACTGCACCAGAAGCAAGGGTAGGGCCACTGCTTCTGCACATGGGGCGGTTTCACCAGCCAGACCATCTGGCCAAGAGCTGTTCTTCTGGGGCGGTTTCCAATGAGAAGTTTCCTTCCACCTCCTGACCAGAAGAGCTCGCTCTTCTCTGGGCTGCCTTCTTTAAAGTCAGCAGTGGACTGCTTTTGTCTTTCATGGGATTTTCTCCTCAGATCGAAGATGGCCAAGGTCATGGCCTAGCGTGGTGGCCACATGCCCCTGTCATCCTAAGGACGTCTCTGGAGCTGTGATGGCCAGTTTTCTCTCACATCTTAGATCCGTCCAGCTAGAGAGGAGCCGATGGTATGGACCGTCCCGAGAAGTAGCTTGAGGTCTTATTTCTTTTTCTCTGCTGTATTTAGATCCTCTTCCTCCTCCTCTTCTTCCTCATGGATGCGCTTGTTATTTTTCCTTTCATCTCTTTTCTCTGGGTTTAATTTTCCTTTTATAATTTTTCTGGGTAGAAAATTAAAATGGTCACTGTCATGGTCACCATCATACCTGCCTTCCAGCGTTAGGAAGGTGCCTCTTTCACCCCAAGATTTTCAAATGTCGTATTTATAGTTAGGCTATGAAAGTTCATTTTTCGCTCCAAGATTGGCAATGGTCACATTTATATTTTTAAATGTTTTGCCATTTAAAAGCTGCCGACAATGTATTTTAAGATAACAGGTTTGGTATCAATGTTGGGAGGGGGGTTTGCTGCATACACCAGACCTCCTTAGGGTGCGTCTCCAGTGCTAGACTTGCAAGGACTCATCGGACGTGAGGACTTAATTTCCAGGAATTTTATAAGCTGCCTATAGCCCACATATGATTCAACTCCCCCTCCCAACTTACAATTGGACAGATGGTATGAAAAACAGACCATCGATAGTCGAGCGGCATAGACCCCTGTTCATTTTACTATATTTTCTGATGACCTCTCCCCTATGAGCACACGAACGGTACCCAAACCAAGCAGCTGGCACTCTGACGGCAGGGATGTGCGTAGTCTATAACCCAGAAGGGCGGGCATCAGGGCTGCCCGCATCCATATCCTGCCTGTGAGCTGAGCAAATCCTCTGAGGAGCTGAGAACTGTGGGTAGCAGGATGGGGCGGGGGCTCATGAGGAACAGGGGAGCGTGAAGAAGGCTCCAAGCACATGCTGGCGTGAGCCAAAGACCCCGGCCTTCCGTGCTGCAGGCCACTTAGTGGAAAGGACACAGACCCCACCACTGGACCAGAGGCAGCATCCTGAGAAGTGGAGAGAAGATGGATGTGGTCAAGGGTCCCTTTGACTCGGGTCCACCATCAAAGCTCAGAGGGGGACAGCATTCAAAAAAAGAAAAGACATCAACCCACGAATCACGTCGGGTGCAGCTGTTGCCAGCACTAGAGCAGAGAGGACAGGGAGAATGAGGGAGCACCTGACCAGAGCTGGTGTTTTCCGAAGCTGGTCGGAGAGGCGGGCAGATGGGAGGAGCAGGGAGCCTGTGGACTCTGGGTCATGGAACAGCACTAAGCAGACCACGGGCTGCCTAAAGGGTGAGCACGTGTGTCCTATAAGAAAAGCCATGGGGCTGTCCCTCAGAAACCAGAACTGACAAGACTTTGTCTCACACCCTTGGGACTTGTCTCCAGTGGGGTTTGCTGTATGCCATGAGGTGTCTGCATCCTCACGTCTAAGAGGCCTCTGGCTGTCCTGGGTCCCCGGCAGTCTGCTGGCTCTTCTTGAAGTCCATGGCATGCTCGAGAGTCACTGCCAAGGCCCCAACCCAATGACCTCCGTTCTTCTAGGGTCTTCCCGGCTCATTGCCCGGCGTTCGCCAGCGTAGGAAATGACGGAGAAGACCTGGTCCCTTGTGTCAGGTGCACTCATCCTCAAAGGGACATCTGAGTCCCTGGACACTGGACAAAGATCTGACTCAGCAGCTGCAAACACTCTAAATCATTGCTCCCCAATTCCCTGTTGGGGGGCGTCCCATTGGGAGCTGGCAACCAGCCGTGCAGGGAGTGTTCGCAGGGAAATCAGTCCTCCACATGCTGTGTGTTGATTGTCACATCGTCTTAAAGCCATCCAGGGAACGGATGCTATTCATGCAGATGAGCTTTCAATCTGCCTCGTGTCTGTGGTGGTTACATTCTAAATAGTGCCAAAAATTTCTTGAGGAAACAGGCTTCTGGTATTAGAAAACTACTATCTAATCCAGCAAGGAAGTTACGCACGCACGTCACAGTTGGGGGAGTGAAGTTTTGACACATGTCTCTGACACTTGGCTTTCATCTCAGTAAATGAAAATATAAACCAACATTCACGTGGAAACGTGTTTGTCAGCAGGTTGGGAGCCAACTTCTTGGCTGCATGGAGTGTCAATCAAGCACTGTCACGGTGCCTGACTTTGTCATACGATTACTGGCACGGAGCCAGGGGTGGTTCAGTGGTTGGCCACTAACCAAAAGGTTGCTAGTTCAGATCTCCCAGTCGTTCCACGGAAGGATGATGTCTCACAAAAATGCCAGCCTGGGAGGCCCAGCAGAGCAGCTCTGCCCTGCCCTCCAGGGCTGGTCATGAGTGGACAGAATTGGTTTTATTGTTGGCAAGAGACTTAAGTAGTGATAGTTTATAAGTTATTTAACTACATTCTTGACATGTAACTCATTTATCATTCCCTTCAATGATTGAAGCATATTAAAAGGAGGTGTAAGATAGCCACCACAATCAATTTAGAGCATTTTCTTCATTCTTGTCCTCGTTGGTATAGCTTTTTCATTTCACCCCAATCTCTCCTGCCAGACCCTGAAAATGGATGACCTTCATCCAGCGGCTATTTATAGAGATCTGCCTAACCTGGGTTTCAGATCAAATGAATCAAAATAACAACAACAACAACAACAGTGTGGAAACAAGCCTCAATCATAAAGAAAGTAGCAAGTAATAAGCCAGAACACATTTTAAATGGGTCACACGGGATTTCAAATGACAAGGGCTTCCACACTCCCTAACTTCATCTGCATGGTTCCCTTTCGAGCGCACTCTGTCTGAGAGGCGGGACATCAGATCTGGCCAGTGGTCAGAGGGGATGGCCCAGAGGCGTCATCCACACGGGGAGCCTGCAGGTAAATCTGGGGCTCCTACTGTCATCCAAGGCCTCCTGCAAACTGGGTGTTCAGAATTTGAACACCAATGCCATCCCCTCTTCTTGATCTAATAAAATCTTCCGTCATTTTATTAGTGACAGTCCTTGCTTTCTCCATGTGGGCTTCGCTGCCCTCATTAGACAGCTCCTCGTTCAAAGACGGGCCCTGAAGGCCCCCGTGCTACCTGTTCTGAGAGATGCCATCTGGTTTCTTCAACACACCTAAGCAGCAGTGAGGCATAAGGAGATGGCTGGTGTGTGTGACTTACAAAAAGAATCCCAGCGTGAAAAGTAAATGTTGATTGAGAGATATACGAGGTAGTACCCCCTCCTCTTCAAACAAACAAATGGGGGGGGGGAAGCTTTACTGGGCAGAGTTTTCATAGCACGTACTTTCCCCACTCGGTGAGCATTGAGCAACTCGCTCTGAGTCAGTGCACCCAGTGGCGTCACCTGGGAAGGTTCTGTCTGCTCACCATGAATTGTTCCTAAAAGCAGTTTTACTCAAGCCTCATCTTTTTGTGATGGTCGATTAAAGTGTGCAGCTGTGACATTTTGTTTCCTGCTCTAGGAAAATGCCTCAGAACCTGTTGGGATGGTGAACGCAGCTTACGCGGACAGCACCGTGGGGAAAACTCGAGTGTCCATGTGGTCTTCTTGTTTCACAGAGGTGAAATGTCCACTGATGAGAAATCTCACTCAGGACATCCATCGACCTCCCAAACGGACAAAATGTTGAGAAAATGTGTGCTTGTGCTCGAAGACCAAGGACGGACCATTGGTGAGATGGGGAAGTTATCTGGACTGTCTTGGAGCTCAAACCAGCAAATTTTAATGGCAGATTTGGGAATGAGGAGGGTCATGGAGGCATGCGTGCCTCGGGCTCAGACTAGCCTGGAAAATGAACGCGGGCAGGAAACGTGCCAGGCTAGGAAGAACAGTTCCGGAGTGACCCGGACTCTTTCCCCAAGGTCATTACTGGTGACGAGACACGATGCTGTTCTGAACATCCATCAAGCTAGTGGAAGACACCATGGTCACCTCACCCCCAAATCTCTTCAAGTGAACTCAAAGATCAAATGCTGCTCCTTGGTGTTTTTGATGCGAGGGGGACAGTGCGTTTGGAGTTTATTCCACCAGGTCAGACTGGTCATAAAGCTTTCTATTTAGAGGTTCTGAAAAGATTGCATGATAGTGAACCACAAAATAAGCCTGGTTTGTGGCGCGCGGGGGATTGGTTTTGCCACCACGACAAGGGACCTGCTCATGCTGCCATCTCAGAGCGCCAGTTTGGGACAAAAAATAGTATACCTCTCTTGCCCCACGCACCTGGCTCACCCGACCCCACTCAATGTCACTTCTTTCCACAAATGCAGAGGGACATGAAAGGAAAGTGAGAGAAGTGAGGGAAGTGCTATCAGCCATCCAAACATGAGTTTGGAAAAGGTTTCCAAGGATGGAATCGCAGATTTGACAACTGTAGTAAGTGTAGTGGAAGGTACGTTGGAGGTGATAGCTTGTTTTGTAAAATAATAACAACGCATAGCTTTGGAAAAGATCCCATGTTTTCTGGGTTGCCCCCTCATTGTCTGTGACGTTTCTGGGGATTTTAGGACAACAGCTGGTCCCCAGGAGTCTGGGGCCCTGCAGACCTCTGCTTCCCCTTGTGGAGGGCATTGGGACAGCTCAGGGGCCTGGGAGCAGCAGCGGGGACAGCTGTGCAGTCACAGGGGCTGGGCAGCTTCTGAGGCTCCTGCGGTCGGCCACAGAGAGCCATGAAAGTCAGACCCAGAGTCTGGGTTTACAGAGCTTTTGTGCCACCATGACACAAGGGGAGCAGGTGATGAATGTGACCTTCCGGTCACTTTTCATTGAGTCATTGATGCTGTTCTCCCCCTGTCTTCCCTTCCCCTCCCTTCCCCTCCTCCTTGTCCATGGTGGCTTGAGAGCTGCAGTGTCTCAGTCTCTTGCAGACCAGGGGCATCCTGGTCACCTAGACCCTTTTATGCCATGACCCTCTTAATTCCAGAGCCTGGTCCCGGGCTGGCTCCATTACTAGGTGGGGCCCATTCTCCCTCGCCGCCCACAGGACAGACTCACTTTTGACCTGATTCCCGTCTGTGCCGGGGCAATGTGTGTCAAGTTAATTCTCTGCTGCTGCCCTTCCTGGGCCTCTGTCCACCCACAGAGCATGCATTCAAGGGGTGGCCCCACCTCCCCCTGGGACGGGGTACAAGGACCTAGGACACGGAGGCAGCCTATCCTGGACCCCCGCTGGAGATGAGGCTGAGATGAAAAGCCCCAGCCAAATCTGCATCTTCTAACTCGAAACTTACTCTTGTTTTGTTAGATGGCAAGAAACACGGCCATGTCAGATGTGCAAACGTGAACTTTCCCGTAAATTTCAAAGCTCAAGGGGATGGAAACATGGATGCTTAGGCTTTTCTATCCCTTCCTTCAGAGCGCAGCGGGGCGCCTGGTGAGTTCCGTTGGCTCGGTTCAGGAGGGCTCTGATGGGGAGACTGGCAGAGTTTTGCTGCAAGACAGTGCCATCGTAGAGAGGCACAGACTCACTCCCACAGTCTGCACCGTGCTGTCTCCAGGCTGTGGTGGAGGCACTCTGTGGGGGAGGATGGCCTGGAGGTTCTCCTCCTCCTCCCTCTCAGGTCTGTTAGACCCCCAAATCCCCAAACCCTGGCCCAACTCTATCTGCTTTCTAGCTTCTTGGATTCAATGAAAGGAGCCGGGTGGCCCCGTGGTCCCGTGCAGACCACAAGGTCTGCAGTTTGAGCCCTCCTGTCCCTCTGAGAGAGAAAGATGAGGCTTTCTGCCCCTGTACAGATTTTCAGCCTTGGGAACCACAGGGACAGTTCTACACTGTCCTATGGGGTCACCGTAAGTCAGTGTGTGTGTGTGGTTGGTATCACTCCAGGAAGGAACCCTGGTGGCGTCGTGGGTGAGAACTCAATCAAAAGCCCAAACCCAATGGATGTTCTAGTGGTTAAGACCCACCCAGGGGCTCCAAGACAGGAAAACGGTCCGCTTCTGTGGAAACATAGCCTCGCCCAATTTTCAGCTGAGCAACAGCCAGGCAGCTATACTCTTCCTCAGACAGCTGTGCCTGTGGGATACCAAGGGGGGACCTTTGCCCAGGAATAAAGCTCAAAGGCAGGAAGAAACAGGGAAGACAGACGGAGGGCTGTGGGAAACAGGGAGGAGTGGGAAGAGAACGGTTCCTTGTGGGGATGGCCAGCAACTTCACAAACACCACGTGGTGGAGAGGGAGGCCACTCTTCTTCGCACACGTGCACTCCAGTCGCAATCAGCGTTTTCAAAGAAAGATGGTGTCTGAGACACCCCATGGGGCCCAGTCAGGTTGTGCGGACTCACGTCTACGGCCCAACTCACCTGGATCTCACCTGCTCGAGGACGGGGTGAAAACCCAGCTGGAGTTGTCCACAACTGAGTGGTAGGGAGTGGGCGAGTCCATCTGCACCTGGCTTACTACTTCATCTGGTCAGAAGCTTGGCAGTTTGAGACTCACAGCCTCCTCGGGAGAAAGACGACTATTTCTACTCCCATAAAGAGTTAGTGTCCCAGAGACCCACACGGGCAGTTTGACCTAGTCCCTAGGGTCATTGTGAGTCATGACTGCCCGATGGGGACAGGGTTTTGCTCATGACTCGATGACCCATGATACCCTTTGCCCCAGGAGGCCCATCCTGGACCAGTGCCTCTGCAGCCTGGCTGCTCTCAGCCACTGGGGGTGGGCAGTCACCTTGAGGTCGTTTCTCTGATTCAGGACAACCTTGTGATCACACAATAAGGCATCACTCCCATCTTGCACTGTTTTCCCAGTCAGCAGCATACGTGAGTCTGATTGGACAATATTTGGTCATGATTACAGGGCTAATTTTCAGAAGGAGGCCACCAGACCTTTCTTCCTAGTCTTAGTCTAGAATAGCGGTTCTCAACCCCTTCACAGGGGTCGCCTGATTCATAGCAGTAGCAAAAGTACAGTTATGAAGTAGCAACGAAAATAATTTTTATGGTTGGGGGGTCACCACAAGATGAGGAACTGTACGAAAGGGTCGCGGGATTAAGAAGGTTGAGAACCTCTGCTCTAGGAGCCCCATGGAAACCTGTCTGCCCTGAATATGAATGACTGGTGACACCACTGCCAGCATCACAGCAGTATGCTAGCCACCACAGTTCCACACACTCTCCCACCAAGGATCTCAAAACACATGGAGAAGAATTTTAAAAATCCTGCATTCTGGCCCTCTCCAGGAGAACAGAAGAATCAGAATCTGTGAATTCAGAAGGAGGGGTTCGCACAAGAAACCCCCAAAGGCTGTGGATTCTTGGATGCCCTGATGAGACGCTGCTGGGGGGTCCTTCCGCACGGTGCTCCAGACCACGGCACCAGAAGAACGGAAAAGATGGGCTGACTCCTCACTCTCCCTCCCCACCCCTGAGCCCCACACCTAATCAAATCCCACAAGGACAGGACTCCTCTCCCAGCATTGCTCACTCGGATCGGGGTGAGAGGGGGCAGAGGGAGCCTGATTGAGCCCACTCTTTGTGTCAAAGAGAGCCTGAAGTGCATTCACTCCCCACATCCCCCTCTCCACTGTGCACACCGGCTCTGGACCAGAGAGGCTGCTCTCAAGGGGCTCTGGGGCCTTGCTCTGGCCTCTACCTCCAGCCAAGACGTATTCGTGCAGGCGGGCAGAGCCTCGTGGACATTGTCTGTCCCCTCCCTGCTATTTTGACATTGTCTGTCCCCTCCCTGCTATTTTAGCCATAGTCTCCTGGAGACCACCAAGACTGACCTCGAGATGGGGACCTTGGCAGGAAGCAGCAGCTACTTTCTGTTTGCTGTCAATCCCAGCTCAGAATAGATTACTGCCGCCCAGACCAGCCTCCCTGAAAAGGTGAGCGGCTGCATCCAGTGCACCGAGCGTGTTATGCACCCTCATGCCACCCCACCAGCACGCAGATGCACATAAAAGAGCCCTGTCTTGGAAACAACGGGAGACTTTGGTGCACGCGAGTAAACAAGAAGTGACATGCACAGGTGGCCTCTAGGCAGACGCAGAGTTTCCGGAGGGAGAGAAGACCCCAGAGCTGCCCACCAGGGTGCTCAGGGGAATGAGGCTCGGCTGGTTTCAACAGATGGAGGGGAGCCTGACAGAGCCAAGAGGGGCAGACAGGAGAGAAGAGAGATGGGCCCGGTGAGCGCTACGAGAACAATCAGACAAAACACACCAAACAGGAGGTGCCGTTCTGTCCTCCACCCCAACAATGCCCCAGGCAAGTCCAGAAGGTAGAACTGGCCAAGACGCTGACTGGACAAACCCACAGTGGACGCACGGATCCCTGCACCGGGAGGTCAAGTTCCCAGGCCCCAACTAGACGGAAATCGATACAAATGAAAACACAACCCTCAAAGCCCATGAAAACCTCATCACTCTGGGACACACTCCAAATATACCATTTATGTTTGATAAGCACCCCAAGATCCAGAAGAAGAACAAATGTCCCCAGGGAAAACAGACCAACAAATACAACAAGGAGATTCCCCTCCCACCCTGACAGAATGAAAAATAACAGTTTGAGAAACAAACAAAAAATCCCCCAGGGAAAAACAGAGAGGATGGAATCTTCGACAAGGCTTCAGCTGATAAACTACAGTAAAAATTTACTAAGTCAAGGATCCCACCCTGAACCTGTGTGGTGGTGGGGAAGAAACTAACCTCAGAGGACCTCAAGGGCCAGTCTAATCATGAAAGCCACAGCCACAGGGCCATGGCGGGTAGCTTCACCAGAGAGCCCACGGCCCTTCCAACCTGACCAGGTAAGAGGAAGTGAGGGATGGACCCACAGCTTATCCGGCGTTCCCCTCAATTTCCTGAGCAGTCATAGCGAGTCCTCATTTGTAAAAGTGGGGTACGCGTCTCCACAATGTGGTGCCCTGGGTCAGCTCCCCTCCTCACCAAGAGACTCTTCTTCCGTAGGAATGAATGTGTGTTCACTTTGGAATCGTTGCTTGGCTGAGAGAGAGAGAGAGAGAGAGAGAGAGAGAGAAATGCTTTCCTGCTGCGGTTGGGCTATTGACTCTCCGATTCTTTGGGGGTCAGTGGAATGGGAGACCGAGGGTGTCCAGAGGGGATAGCATCTGTGTCCACATCTGCGACTGTAAGGGTCTCATTGACCCAAGACTTTGGTCATTTCTCCTTCCTGCTGCTTTGTCTCCAGGTGCCCTCTGACCGTCTCTCAAGCATGTTGGCCAGGACACTGCCTTGCCCCCTTGTCCCAGTGCTGCCCAGGTGGACGCAGCCCTCATGGCTCTTGGGCGCCGTCGGTCATCTTGTGTTCAAGTTTCTGATCGGAGGCTGAAGGACCTCTGGATGAGGCAGGGAGACGGGGCAGCAGACAGTCTGGACCACCTTCCTGGAGCTCTCTGGGCAGGCCTTCCTTCTGAAAGCTCTATGGTGTGAAAGCCAATTCCAGTAAACTGTGCTTAGGGTCTTAAAGATGCTCAAAGCGGGTCACCCCCTGTGGTCCTGGTTGGCACAGGTGAAGTCAGGGGCCTTGGAGAGCCGAAGGTGGGAGAAGGAAAGTGGCAGGTAGAGGATGGACAACTGCCAGGGAGGCAGGACTCTCTCCCCCTGCTCCCCAAGGTGGGCTCTGGGGCTTTGCAGAGACCGTGGGGGGAATGAGAGGGCCAACCTGGGACGCCTGCCCGTCTCCCATCACCTCAGCCTCCTGGCCAGGCCAGGAACACAGAGCTTGCTTTCTTTCTCTACAGACCTCACAGGACCAGGAAATTCCACACCTACTGATTCGTCTTTGGTGCCTGCTAAAAACCTGGAAAGGAATGGGTCCATGAACCTCCGTGAGGGAAAAACAAGACCTGATCCTCTTTGGTTCCATCTGGATCCTGCCTAGCTAGTTCATGGCAGTTTAAACCTGCATACCATTTGACAAGGGCTGCATCCAGAGGCCCATGGAGAGGACAGTGGACAGGGAGAATCAGGGCTGCAAGGATTCCTTCTGTGGTGGTGGGGAGGGGGGGGGTTTGCTGTGGGCTGGGACTGACTAGATGGCTCCTGACTCCAACAGACCTTTTACAAGGAGGCTTGTTTTTTTTTCTAGTTTTTTAGGCATCACTGCCCTCTGGTGGTGAGAGTAGGAGACCCAGTCTTTGCTCCTGTGGAGCTGGAATTGAACCTCCATCCCAGTGGGCCGCAGTTCTGCGCACAACCACTACACCATCGGGGCTCAGCCGAGGCTTGTTTTATGACAGAGAAACGACTGAGAGATCAGGGGTTCCCTATGCCCAGGTTTCCAGGTGTGAGAGAGATCACCCCGCATGGGGGAGGGGTACGTGGTGAAAGGCTCTCTTGAAAGGAGGCCAGAGGATAGCACCCACTTCCATCAGCCCAGGCAGGAGCTCCCTGTACCTGCTCTGCTGAGGCGGAACCCTATCTCCCACCATCCCACCACCCCAGGTGCCCCCAGGGTCCGGGAGGGGGCCTTTCTCCACGGCACTCCTTATGGCCTGCCAAGAAAAGGCTCTCAGCTGACCCCTCCTCTTTCTTAGAGAGTTCAAACATGTGAACTTGGCCTTGGATGTAACAGGAAAGACGGGGGTGCAGCCCTGATGCAAGTAGCCATCTCTAATTGCTGGGGGCAGGCATATGGAGACTGCCTCCACGTCACTCACTGGCTCACTGTGCTCCCAGAAATCGAGCGAGTGGACTCCACTCAAGACCCCAAATGTGGTCCCACTGGGGGCCGGCGGAGCGGCCTGAGGACCCAGCACTGCTCCCCGTGGAATGGAAGGGAGGGAGGGAGGAAGGAAGGAAGGAAGGAAGGAAGGAAGGAAGGAAGGAAGGAAGGCATGCATCCAAATAAAACCCAGGAACTTTGGCAAAGACTCCAAGGTCGGGCGGGGGGAGCAGGCAGCAGGCAGACCCCTTGGCGATCGGGGTGGTGGGGGGGGGCAGGTACACATGAATCCCGAGTCCCCAGAAGTGTCTCTCCTTGGGAACTTCCTGTGGAAGTGACAGGAAATGGCACTGGAAGACAGAATGGCACTTCCCTCAACCATGCAAATAGAAATATCACATGACCCAGCTGCGGTCCCTGCCCCAGACATGCCTTGGCAGAGACAAAGGACCGAGCATGGGCAGACCATGCACACATGCACACATGCATGCATGCACCCAGCCCAGTGGACCGCAGACTCCGGAGAGATGAGAGGGGTGAGTGAGGCAGGCAAGAGGGGCCGCTTTGGGATACAGGAGACTCAGCAAGGCTGAGCCCCAAGACCCCTGAGACCCGTTTGACATGGAAACAAACACACCTGAGCAGCAGACTCTGAGGGTTACAGAGAGGGGGGTGGAGGGGAGAGAAATAGGACAGGGCTGCCTCCAGGGGCCCGCCATCTTTCTCTCTTGACGTGGGTGACAGAGACCTGTGTATTTGTTTTCTAAAACATAAAGTAATCATCTTTAAGTGTCAAGGACAGTTCTTAAAAACCCACAGAAACGGATTCTCAAAGCAGGAGGCCTGTTGGTGCAGCAGTGAGTGTCAGCGAGCAGGGTGCTGCCAGGAGGTCAGGGGTTCTAAGCCACCCAGAGCCGGAAGGGGACTGGCCTGACCCTCGGCTGTCAGAAAGCCCTGTGGGGCAGCTCTCCCTGCCCCCACCCAGGTGGACGAGGGACACCAGCAGGGCAGCACGGTGCTCACAGACACCAGGGTGAAGCTCTGCGTGCTACAACCACACGCCCTGCTTTGGGTTTTTGGTGGTGGTGGTTTTTTATTTTTTTAACACTTTTCATTCCTGAATGAAAATTTCTTGGGAAGTTAGATGATGCGGTGTCTCATTGGTTAGCTTGTTTCAGGTTAAAGCACACCCTCTCTCTAGAGAAAGACCACTGTCCGGCACCATCTCTTCTCCTGGACCCTGGCCACCTGGTGGGCATCTCTGAGGGTCACACACACAGTGGACAGTGGGTCCCCCAGCGCCCTGCATGCAGGTGGAGCAGGGGGAGGGGCCCTTCTCCCTGCATGGGATGACCCTGACCAGGCCGCACTGTCTCTCCCATTCTGCGCACTAGCCGTGTGGTCCCGGGGTGGGTGGGGTGTGTGTGCAGGGGACAGAGTCCTGGCACTGGGAGACCTTCCCCACCCCCACCCCCACCCCCGCCCTGTCCACTGAAGGTTCTGGGGCTGGGAGGGCCCAGGGGAGGTTTGTGGGTTTGGAAGGCTGCAGCCTGGAGGAAGGCATGGACGTACCTTTTTATAGATGGCACAGGGCGACCCAGGGCTGCACGTTCATCGTGCTCAAACATGCCTCTGCTGGGGTGGTGTACACACGGTAATTATCACACGGAAGGAACGTGCAGTCTCCCCAGGACGTCTGGAAAGGCTCCCTGGTTTTTGAAAGAGGAAGCACAAGCCTCTTCTCAGAAGGAGGCCTGATTAAGTTCTCGGCTGGTCCCTGGGAAGCTTTCAGTTCACACTCACCGAGCAGCTCCAAGGCGGCAGAAAGACCTGGCGGTCTGCCCTCGGCCAGACGGGGGTCCCTCTGTCACTCAGGTCCCGAGTGTCCCCAGCCTCTGCCCAGCCCACTGGGTCATTTTGTCCCTAAAATCCCTTAGTCTGGAGACACAGCCATCTTCACAGCTGCCGCCAGAGGGCACCCTGAGCAAGCCCAGGATCCTGAGCCCCAGAATGCATTCCTCTTGGTTCCGGAAAAATTCAGAAAGATGCTGGAAGACTGAACTCCCAAGGGCCCTTCACCAGCCCCAGCATCAAACCAGACTTTCCAGATCAGACCCTTTTTGTCCCCAAGTAAGAGCAGGCTTCTAAAACTTTGTGGGGAAATGGAGTTAGAAGTCCACCATAAACAAGGTCCACCTTCATTCTCAACAGAAGCTCTGTGGCGTCCAGATGCTTCCTTCAACACGGACGCCATTCCATTCAGTCTGATGGAGTGGAGGGTCCTGGGGAT
Source organism: Nesogale talazaci (assembly GCA_004026705.1). Classification (NCBI taxonomy): domain Eukaryota; kingdom Metazoa; phylum Chordata; class Mammalia; order Afrosoricida; family Tenrecidae; genus Nesogale; species Nesogale talazaci. Next base: position 9,318 of record PVJH01008904.1, on the reverse strand, counting down.
GGCGCCAGGTCGGTGCGGTCTTTGTACATCGCTCATGGAAGAAAAACGGGTGCCCTTTACAGGTTCTCTTAATGATTTGTTCACTGCCATCAAGTCTGTTCTGGCTCACAGGACAGGCAGAACTGCCCCTGTGGGTTTCCGAGACTGGAGAGAAATGAGAGAGGAGAGAGGAAGGAGAGGGGAGAAGGCCCCTCTCTCCGCCTCAGAGCAGCTGGTGCCTCTGAACAGCTGCCCTTGCAGGTGGGAGCCCTACCTGTAACCACTCTACTTCCGGCGTTTTTTGTTGTTTTAATCATTTTATTGGGGCTTGTACAATTCTTGTCACCATCGATATATCCATCCATTGTGACAAGCACATTTGTACATTTGTTGCCCTTATAATTCTCAAAACATTTGCTTTCTATTTGAGACCTTGGTATCAGCTCATCTGCCTTTCCCTTAAGCCCCTAGTATTGACTTTTCCATCCCTTCCCCTCTTCCCTTGCTCTCTCCTCCCCACCAACCCTCAATACTTTATACACTGCTATTGTTCTGTCATATCTTACACTGCCCGACCTCTCCCCCAACCCACTCCTTTGATGCCCGTCCTTCAAATAGGAGCTTGTGTGTATATCCTTGTTGTTGGTGCTGTCTCTACCTCAGCTTCTCTTCACCCTTCCAGCATCTCCAATCTAACCATTGGCCCAAAGGGGCTCATCCATCTTGGTTTCCCCATATCTCCAGCTCCCCTCTATACTAGTGTACCTTCTCCAGTCCATCTGGATTTTCAAGGTAGAGTTGGGACCATAATGGTTGGGGGGTGGAGAGGAAGGCTTCAAGAACTAGAGGAAACTTGTATGCATCATCACTGCCCGGCTGTCCCTTGACTGGTCTGTCTCCTCCCCGTGACTCCCCTGTAAAGGGGCGACCAATTACCCACCAGTGGGCCTTAGGTCCCCACCCTGCTCTCCTCCTCCTTTGTAATGATGTGATTCTTGTTCTTTGGTGCTCGATATCTGCTCCCTTCGGCCCCTCTTGATCACGCATGCTGGTGTGCTTCCTGCATGTGGACTTTGCTGTTTCTGCGCTGAATGGTGACTTGATTATCTTCAAGTCTTTGAGACTCCAGGCAGTCAATCATTTGGTAGCTGGGCACCATCGTTTCTTCTACTCTGTTTGCCTCTGTATCCACTTGTCTTCAGTGATATCGGGCGTCAATTGGTCCATTGATTTTGATATTTGTTCTTTGATACCTGATACCTGATTGTTTCGGTGCCTCATGATCGCACAGGCAAGTGAGCTTCTTTTATGGTGGGTTTTGTTGCTTCTGCGCTAGATGGCTGCTTGTTTATGCTCAAGCCTTTAAGACCCCGGATGCTCTATCTTTTGATAGCTGGGCCCATCTGCTTTCTTCACCACCCTTGCTCATGCTCCTACATGTCCTCAATGGGTACCTTGGAGATATGTGCACACAGTGATATATGTTTGTTTTGTTTTGTTCCCCACCACCACCCCCATTTGATGTCTATTGCCTAGACCTTTCACCACTTTCACCACCATCTGACCATGCTGGCTGTTGTGCTTCTTCTGTGTGGCTGTGGTCTCTTCTCAGGTAAATGGTCTAATGTTTATCTTCAGGCTTTCGAGACACCTGATATATCCTCTGATGGCTGGGCACCTTCAGCTTTCTTCACTACATTTGTTTGTGCACCCATTTTACTTCAGTGATCGTGTTGGGCCATTGAGCCTCGAGGAATGCCAGATTCATAGAACAAAGTGTTCTTGCATTGAGGGAGCACCAGGGTGAGGGCCCAAGGTCCACTTGCTACCCTAATATTTGGCCTATCGATATGTTCTTAAATTTATTCCCATCTTATAGTAGACATGGACGGGTTGGGGGAGCAGAGAGTGGTTGGGAATCGATGGAAAGGAGGGTATGGGAGGTCTGGTCAGGATTAAGCAAGGACAATGAATCTATGAGAAAACAATGAAACACCAATGAAGGTGGAACATGATGGTGGGACAGGAGGGAGATGGAAGGAAACAGAGGAAAGAGCTAGAAGGCAAAGGGCACTTCAGAGGTCTAAACATAGGTATGTCCATACATAGATACAACTATCTATTATAAGATGGGAATAAATTTAAGAACATATCTATAGCCTGTGATGTTTTTAGAAAGTCTTGATTTTTTTGAAAGAATGTAAGACAAGCTAGAGAACAGTGGGATAACAGGAAGGGAATATATCCCCTCTACCCCACCCCCATCTTGATGTCCTGCTTTACCAATGTTAAAATCTGATCACTTTGTAAAGTGACCAGGTTTTAAGGGAACACCATTAACTAAGGTAAGGGGTTTTGATTTAAAATTTGGTCTATATGAAGCAACGAAAATGATCATAGAATGCAAAAATAGTATTGTAATATATTTATTTAATTTTAAAACACCACAGGACTCAGGACAAATTGTTAAAAAGTGGGATGTCTGGTCAAGGGGATGTGCAGTTGCCTACAGAAGAGTTTCGGGTCCCCAAGCTGCACTCCCCATCTTCATAATAATATGATTTTTTGTTGTTCTTTGACGCCTGCTACCCGATCTCTTGGACACAGGCTGGTGTACTTCTTCCATGTGAGCTTTGCTGCTTCTGAACTAGACGGCCCCTTGTTTACCTTCCAGCCTTTAAAACCCCCAGCCGCTGTATCTTTTCAGGGCTTTTTTTTTTTTAAGATTAAAAAACAAAAAGAAGCCCAGTCAGAGCTGTCAGGTGGACACCTTATCACTCTCCATGGGAACTCTGACAGTGGTGAATGGCGTGGGCAGGCACAACCTTGTGGCTCAGAAGGCTGTGGCCTGGCGATTTTTCTGTAAATGCTTTGTCTAGCTTTCTCAAACCCCCTTATGAGGGGGTGACCCCCAAATTAAAGCCAGAATTGTGCTGAATGCAGCAGAGCTTTCGTAGTATGCATTTCCCCCACGAGGCAAGCAGTCAGCTGCTCGGTCTCAGGTAGTGCACCCTGTGGCATCACCTGGGAAGGTTCCCTCTGGTCACAGTGAATTTTTTCATAAAAGAAGTTTCGCTCGAGCCTCTTTTTTTTTTTTTTTTTTTGTGATGGCCAATTTAAGAGAACAGCATGGGGCTGTCAAATTTTGTTTCCGGCTCAGGGGAAAATGCAGAAATTGTTGTGATGTTGAACGCAGCGTACAAGGGCAGCACCATGGGGAAAACTCAAGTGTATGAGTGATTTTCTCATTTCTGTAAAGATCAAATGTTGATTGATAACAAACCTCGTTCTGTTCATCGATCAACTTCTTGAACGGATGAGAATGTCCACTCCAGGTGTATTTGGAGTTCATTCCACCAGGTCAAACTGTTAATCAAGCTTTCTATTTAAAGGGTCTGAAAAGATTGTGTAACTGTGGGCAACAAAAAAAGGTCTGATTTGTGGCAGAGAGGGGACTGGTTTTGCCACCATGACAAGGCACCTGCTCACAGAGCCATCTCAGGGCGCCAGTTTGGGGCACAGCACAGCAGGCCGCCCTTGCCCCAGGCACCCGACTTACATCCAAACAGATGAGTTTGAAAAATGTTTCCAAGAATGGAGTGGCAGATTTGACAAATGTATAAATGTCATGGAGAATACTTTGAAGGTGATAAGGTTGCTTTGTGAAAAAAAAAAAATTAAATACATTTTCCAGCCAGCAGTGCCAAGTGAGCGCTCTGGCCCCTGCCTCCACTTTGAGGGACCCTGTGTTGACACAGGCCGACCCAGCTCACCCAGAATAATCCCGTCCTACATCTCAAGGGACTCTTGTTAGGTACCATGGAGGCGACTCCCACCCATGATGACCCTGTGCACGACACAGCCCAACCCTGGCAGGTGCTGGGACATCCACTCCTCAGCTAGGAACCTGGCTTCAGTCCCTGTGGCCTTCCATCTCCCAGAGGGCCTCCCTGCGTGGCTGCCCCTCTACTCCAACAAGCAGGACATCCCCCTCCAGGGCCTGGGCTCTCCCGACAACATGTACAAAGTCTGTGAGACCAAGTCCCACCATCCTCACCTTTCAGGTCCAACCTGCCTGAACTCCTTCTAAGACAGCTCAGTTTGTCCTGACGGCAGCAGTCCGTGGTACTGTCCGTATTCTTCTCCGGCACCACAAGTCAAATGCATCGACTCGTCTAAGGTTCCCCTTTTCAACGTCCAACGTTCATCTGTGTGTGCAGCAAGGGGACGGCAATGACTGGGGTCAGGCCACCTTAGTCCCAAAGTGACAGCCTTGCTTCTCTGTGCCCTAAAGAGGGCCACTGCTCACATGTCAGTGCAGGAAACGGCTGGAGAAACTTGACACCGGTTCATAGGGACCTCAAAGACCTGGAGTCTCTCCCACTTGCGTTTCAAGAATAGATGTCCTTAATATTGGAAAACATCATGGCGTGAGTCAGGCACTCTTAGTCCGCAGAGGACCATCCTCGTTTGCTTTTCCATCCTCCGATGCGGCGTGTGCAGCAGATTCACCAATGCAACACGTCCTTGGCTCTCTCACTGCTGCGCCATCAGCATTGCCCTCGGGCCCACGCGGGACCCAAATCCTTTTCTCCAGGCTAAAGGGACTCCCTGTTGATCTGACTAACTTAGCTGGTCGTCATGATGACCTCTGAACCCGAGTCAGGCTGCAGGTTCAGTTCTAAGCTCTCCCCAGTCTGGATGTAGCGGCCAAGGGCATAACCCAGGCGTCCTCACCAGATCCAACCATCAGAATAATAACGGAGTGCCATTAAGTCATCCCCGTCTCACCCCCCAAATGAACCCACTGCCGCAGAGATGAAGCTGACTCGGACCAGCCAATGTGTGACAGGGTAGGATGGGCCCTGTGGGTTTCCCAGACTCTCACTCTCTATGGGAACAGAAAGCCTCTTCTTCTCCCCACAGAGCATCTGATGGATTCAAATGACCGACCTTGCAGTAAGCAGCTGAAGGCGTCACCCCTATGCCATCAGGGCTCCTGGAGAGACCTTACACACAGTTTGGGGGGTTGTAAAGTCTCTTCTTTCTCTCAAGGAGCAGCTGGCGGATTTGAACTTCGGACTCTGTGGTTAGCAGCCAGAAACATAACTCGCTGCGTCTCCAGGTCTCCTTACAAGTATTTTCCAAATGCAGCTCTCTTGTGAATTAAAATACGAAACTCACAGAAACGTAGAACAAAGGAATTCTCCGGCTGCTCGAGGACACACTTCAGTTTAAGCTCCATCACGCCCTCCTCCTCTGAGGCCCAAGATGCTAGGCTGCAGTCCTCCCGGTGGCCACCAGAGGGACACTCGGCCGCTCTCGCGATCCGCAGCTTCCCAGCGCTGCAGGCAGAACCATCCGAACTGTTTGCCTGGTGTCGACCAGAAGCTGTGGGTTTGGGCCCACCCAGAGGCTCCTCCTCTTGAAAGAGAGCTACCGACCGCCCAGGAAACCCTCCAGAGAGGTCACTCTGCATCGGAACACACCCGGAGTCCCTGGTCCACCTGCTCAGGGGCTCTCCAAGACGCGCCACCCCAGAAGTGCCCAGCAAGAAAGGGCTGGCGATCTGCTCCCGAAAGACCCGCCCCTGGCAGGGGTCAAGCGCTGGCGTCGCGTACCACAGCAAGAGGCGGCACCTCCCTCCACAAGACGAAGCGAATAACCCGATGTTCCCGATGGGCGGCGGACCTGCCCCGACCCACAGCGACCCGGTGCACGGCAGAAGGTAACGCCTTCCGGTTCTGCGCCTCCTCGCCACGACCGTGGATGCAGCCATCGTGTCCGTCTGTCCCTCGAGGGCCTGCTCCTCCTTCGCTGGTCTCCACTTCACCCAGCACGCTGCCCCTCTCCAGGGACCCCCTGTCCTGACAGCCCGTCCAAAGCCTGAGAGACGTGTCCGGCCGTCAGGGCCTGGGAGGAGCAGGCTGGCTGGTCTTCTTCCCAGACAGACCTGTTGGTCCCTGCGATAGTGGGACACGATGCCGTGCCCCCTCTGAGCTCTGGGGGAGGCCCGCGTCCTTGGCCCTGAAAGATGTACAGTTTGGGAAACCCGCAGAGGCAGTTCTGGCCTGTGTCCTTCAGGCCCCCCGGCCCATTCACACTCACAATCCAATGGTTCTTGGTATGCCACCGAGTCCGCCACCATCCAACCTCAGCATTCCCCTGGTCCAAGAAGAGCCCCCTCCTCCCACCCCACACCCACACCCACACCTGGCCCTCCTCACCCCACCTCACCTTGGCAACCAGGAATGTATGCCTTTCTGGACAACGTGACTCTCCTGCACTGTACAGAGTTGAACTTTCTGCAGTTCGGCCTCGGGACTGGAGGAGGCTCACTTGACATCATTCCCGGATCTGTCTGTGATGTCACATGTATGTCATTCTCCATGTGGCTGGACAGGGCTTCACTGTCTGTGTCTGTAAGTGTGTGTGTGTGTGTGTGTGTGTGTGTGTGTGTGTGTCCTAAGTTTGTGAGTGTGTTAAGTGGGGGGTGTCTAAGTGTGTGCACGAATGTGTGTCCGATTGTGTGTGCCCATGTGTGAGTATATGTGTGCCTGTGTGTGTACCCCATTGTATCGATCCCTCTCTCCTCTGGGCTGGTCCCCTATGGGCAATTAAGGACACTGCTGCTGTAGACACCTCAGGCCAGCTTCCCAGAGACCTTATTTTCATTTTTCTGGGGCAGAATGTCTCTGACTGGTGGCAGCTATGCTTGGCTCTGTCAGGAACTGCCAGCCCATCCCCCAGAGCTGCTGTGCCAGGCTCCTTCAGGCAAACGGGCAAAATCTCTTTAACAGTCTCCCACCAAGTTCTAAAGAGGGTTTGCAGCCATGTACGTGGATACCTGACATACTGCCTGAAGGGGGCAGAGCACGGGGAGGGCAGGGGCACAAGGAGGTCAGAAGCAGGGCACAAGGAGGTCAGACTTAGAACTTGAGGTGCCAGGCAGCTCCAGGACAGGCCCTCACAGGAGAGTGGGGTGGGGTGGGTAGCACCCCGCAGGTCCTTGGAAGCAGCCCCCAGTCCTGGGGAAATACCATGCATATTCCTGCACTAGCTGTGCTTAAAGATTTGGGGAATGGGCACTGACTGCATGGGAAAAGAAATCAGGTCACGCGTGGACAGGAACCAGACACACTGTCACTAAGTGGACCCCGACTCGAGGTGACCCCGTCCGTGTGGGGCTTCCGAGCCGTACGCCTGTCTCTCTAACAGCCGGGTCTGTCTGGTTTTTGTTTGAGATGAACTTGTCGTTAAGACGCCTCGTCCTTTTCCATTGTCCTTTTCTTCCCTTGTTTCTTGAACTCACGCAGCCCACTGCTGCGGTTTGAGAGATAAGGGCCCCAGAGGGGAAAGAGACAGATGATATATCTTTGCACAGCCCATTTCAACAGAGGTAACCCACAACAGGATCCTCTTAAACTCTCCACGTATGTTTGTGCCTGGCCTCTCCGCAGCCATCAAAGTCTTGTCTGGTGGGCAATAAGCCCTGTTTCTTCTGCCTGCCCTCACAGTAGCGGCGATATTAGCTATCTAGCTAAGATTGGCGGGGGCTGCGCAGCGTCACGGTCTCTGGCCGTGTCCGTGCTCTGCGGTGTTGGAGAGAGCGGTCGTTGTTTTTAATCGATTCAGTACCCCATTGTCTGAGTGAGGCAGAGCAGAGCTTGCGGATCCATTCCTCTGTCCTTGGGGGTCTTATTGTAAATCTCCATCGTTTTCCTGTTGTGGAAATTGCTACAATAAGCAGAGGTGTGCTTATGTCTGCTCATGTTGTATTCTTGATTTTTTTTTTTAGGGTCGATACCTGGCAGAGAGACTGTGGGAGCATCTTTTTTTTTTTTTAAGAAAACAACCAGGTTTATTATATAAAATACATATAATTCACATATCGAACAATTCAGTCGTTCAATCACATCAAGAAGAGTTGTACAGTCATCACCACAATCAGTCTGAGAACATCTTCTTCACTCTTGTCCTTGCTGTCATTCATCCCTCCTCTACCCCCAACTTCCCGCCACCCCCCACCCCCCGAGAAACCATCAATCCAGTCACTGGCTGTGTGAGTCCGGGTTCACTAGAGAAACAAATCCACAGATGCTCAGATATGTATGAGAAAGAGCTTTATACCAAAGAGCAATTGTATATGGAGAACACATCCCAGTCCAGTCCAGATCAAGTCCATAAGGCCAGTATGAGCCCCTATGTCTGATACTAGTTGATAAATTCCTCTTCAGACTCTCGCAGCACATGCAATTGATGTTGAATGCAGGAAGATCACAGGCTGGTGGGTGCAAAGTCTGGTGGATCCAGTGGTGGTGGAGGCATCTCAGCGCTGGTGTGGGTCTCCATGCAGCTCCTCGACGGGTGAGGCGCAGAGAAGGGCTGCTCACAGGTCTCAGCACATCTTGTCAACATGAAGACCAAGGCAGAGAGAGAGGAGGAAGTTTCCAGAACCCCCATGAGAAGGCCACGCCCACCAGGAGGCATCCTCAGGCTGTGACCTGGCTCACAGGCTAGACTCCACCCCTGCACCCCTTATTTATCAAGTTGACATGAAATTATATAACTTCCACACTGCCTCCATAAACTCACCTACCTGGAATTTCCAAGCTGTAAATCTTAACAGGTGCAGACCAGCCTCGCCTTTCTCTCATGGAATAGCTGAGAGACTAACTATGAGGTCAGCAGTTCAGTACTTACCTGATAGTGCCACCAAACCCACTGTCCTCAAGTCGATTCCAACCATGGCCATGGTCTAGGGCAGGGCCAAACTGCCCCTGTGAGGTTCTGAGACTAGCTCCTTATGGGCGGGTGTAGAAATAACCGCTGCAGGTTGGCCCTGCTGACCCCAGCTCTTTCTCTGTCCTCTAGAATGCAAAGTGGAGTGGACTCAAGAATGGACCCCAGAAGTCTAGAAACCGTGGCCTGTCACCCTGACTCTGGCCACCAACAGTCTCATAGCCCCCAAAGGTGCCAGGACTGGGGGACACTTGACAAACCCCAGGAAGACGTGTTTGGTGCAAAAGACGAGGTGCTAATTGATTTGCTGATAGCAAGGGAAGAGATTCAAATCCTCCCAGAGGCACTTGGGAGAAAGGCCTGGCAGTCTGCAACTGGAGCCCGAGGGAGCTGAAAGGCTTCTGTCTGGTAACCATAGGTTGGTGGTTCAAACCCACCAGCAGCTTCATGGGACCAAGAGGAGGCAGGCTACTTCATAAAGGTTGACAGCTTCAGAAACTCTGGGAGGACAGTTCTCCTGTGTCCTAGAAGGTTGCCTCCATCCTCGCCCCCCATCCCCCCCACCCCCCTCCCCCCCAGCCCCATTCTGTTTAATTG
>PVJH01008903.1:0-82329 GCA_004026705.1 Nesogale talazaci | reverse complement strand
TGCCCAGGGGTGGTCATTGTGGAGTCGATGGGAACCCCCTGGACCACACGCTCACTGCAGGTACAGAGGCTTCCCTTTGGACCTGTGTTGGCTTCTTTATAAGCCAACATTTCTGGTTTACTCATGTGTGCCCTAAGACAGGAATGGAAGCCAAGGATGCAGGCAAGGGACACGCTTGCAATCGCCTCTTCCAACGTTCCTTTCACCCCTGTGTAAAGGAAGAACCATCTTAGGACCCTCAAAGCCTCTGTTCAGAGCCATTCCCGCTCCCCACGTGCTAGAAAGGCATTTAGAAACACTCCCTCTTCTAGCATGTCGGCACAGCTGGAGTGGGGCAGAATATGCTGGAAGTCTTGTTTCATCTGTCGATCATCAACACGCTCTCCTACTTAAAGGGTGAGAGCTAAGAACTTGGGTTCTTTTTTTTTATCCACTAAGAGACCAGGGGGATGGTGAAACGCTTCTTCCCAAAGGGAAGAAAAGCTTCTTCCCATCAGTCCCCCAACCCCCATGTACCCACTGTCCACACGGAAGTCACCACCACAGTTTATCGTAGAATAGATTTATTTACCTAAAACCATGTCTGTGCAATGCTTGTTACAGCACAGAGTTAAACAGCTGATCGCTATTTACAGTCTAAAGTCAAACATGCTCGTGGTGACTGGACGCTTAGCATTTTTATTTTAAGGAAACCGCATCACAATATTTGTATTGTACCAACATCTGTCTACTGCTTCTGATCTCATTAAATAAGTTACATTGAACACAGTGCAAATGAGGCATTTGCACACGCAAAGACACAGCTTAAGTCACGAGCGAAAGGCCTATGTTTGAACCATTCAACACCTGTAGTGTTTCCAATGACGTCATAAATGAGCAAGCTCTCTAGGCCCGTTGCAAAGTGGCAGGTTTCCTGGACACCGATGAACAAGCTGCTGCTTAGGGCTGAAGGCATGCACGACAGCGGAGCGCTGGCTGCTGGACACCGAGACAGGCCAGGCGTTTGCACAGAGAAGTGTGGAGGCTTGGCAGACCTTCTCCTTGCGGCAAAGACACCACATTTCTCTGGAGCTGCTTTCTGGCTCACTGAAGCTAATTGTACATTTGCGATTGTTATCTTGATTGAAAAGCTACAAACCCCATTGGTGGTATTTACACATTTTCTCCACGTCACACACAAGTCTGGGAGGTGGGCCTACCCCCCTGCCCCCTCCCCCCAGTCAACCATGCAGAGGTCGGCAGATGTGTTGCTAAACACGCACATGCACGCAACTGAACACCCTTACATTTCTGCAAAATGGCTTAGGAAGCGGTTACTCCAGTATTGCTGCAAAGGAAAGAGAGAGGAAATCAGCATTATGAAACACAGGGAGAGCAACGGCAGAACTACTGTGTACAACAGTGACAGACGAGGAGGAGGACGTGAATTTGACCAGCACTCCGACAAGTGGTATGCCCAAGGTGCACCTTGCAGGTGACCACCCAGCGGCACGGATTCCCCTCCCCCCCCTTTCAGTTTTCTGGCTACATGGCAAAGGCACTGGCTTGCAGGAGGCGCCCACAGGCAGCCCCCTCGGGAAAAGGCCTTGAGCTTAGCAGCTGTGAGAATGGCAAGGAGGGGCTGGGTTAGCAGTGAGCGGGGCGAAGGTGGCGGATGAGGGAGCAGTGAGCAGCGTGGAAGCCTCCGCAGGCTGGGCCCCGCTCAGGCCCAGAAGGGGAGCCATCTGCACCCCCCGCTCACATAGGAGCTCGTGACCATGGCAGGTGTCTGGGTAGTTGGCACAGAGGACTTGCCCACCTCGAGGCTGTGACTGCCGTGTGCAAAGCCAGCTGACTCCTGGTCTGCCCACTGCTAGTGGCCCCTAGGTGAGGGGCAGGGGGCAGAGGAGACCCTCTGCAAGGTCACGGTGGCCTGGTGGCTGTGCCCCATGAGGATGCCTGTCCACTGCCAGACCGGGGGGTTGGGGGCACACTTCTCTGTAGGGGTGACTGGGGCCCCTCAAGACCCTTCCTTGTTGTGGGACAAAGGCTTGAGGCTGCACTGAAGACAGTGGTACACCTGTCCTGGGAGTCCAGTCCTCTGGGCCTAGGGCAGTTAGTGGATGACGGTCCTGAGCAAGCATGGTGCCTCCAGCTGCCCAGACACAGTCTGCCCGGAAGGTGTCACTCAGCCAGTCTCCTCTCAGGCTTCCTGAGCCGTGGGAAGGCCTGGACAGCCTGCTAGCGCTCCCAAGCTCTGAGCACTTCTCTTTGCACCTCGCTGCCCAGGACCCACAGCATCCAAGCCCTGAAGCACAGGGCCAGCCGGGCAAAGAGGCTTGGCGACTCCGGGCTCCTATGGCTGCCGGGGTCACCAGAGCAGTCAGGTGAGGGCCGGGGCTTGGCGGTTCGGGACCACGCAGAGGCAGCTCAGTGGCGCAAGGCCACCTTGGACTGACGGCAGTGTTGTCACAGCCACCTGTCAGTCAAGCAGCTGAATTACAGGTAAGGAAATACTCACTTTAGTTGAAGATGTTGGAAGGCATGGGAGGAAAACACCACGGTTAGGGCTGTTAATGACGCATACACTGTTGGTGAGACTGACCTTGGAACATGCGCAAACATCATCATCATAGTAACGATGGTGGTGGTTAGTGCCACAGTAAAATAAAAATAGTTCTATACAATATGTTCATTTGGTCATGTGCTATTTACAGATTTTACAAAACACATACACGCACGGACACACACACACAGCCCTCATGTTCTCTACGTAGGCGGAGAGGCCAGCAGGGGCTTGCACAAAACGGTACCACAGGTGACAACTAGTGTCTTTGCCGGGACACATACAATGCCTACTGCTAGCTCCGAGCAGGGCATTAGGGGGCCACTACGGCTCTGAGCGAAGAACTCAAAAGCAAATGGAACTTCTCTCTTAGCTGAAGCTCAGCCACATAAGATTTAAAAACAAGACAGTGATTGTTTTCTCTGTCCATTTAAAATGTTTTATTTTTCTTTTTAAACTAGATTGTGACGTGCCACTGAAATAGGCAATGTTGCCCCCCCAAATGTCTTGTTACAATAAAATACATTAGACATTTAAATAAATAACCATAAAAACCTGGTGGGGGGTGTGAACCCAGTAGATTGAATCGGGAACAATGTTTTCTGCACAAGCGAGAACAGGCATACCTCTTGTTAGATGGATGTAAACAAAACCATGGAAACCCGAGGGGAAAAGCGGAGCAGGGCGGGTGGGGGTGGGGGTGCGGCAGGGCTGGGTGAGGAAGTGGTGAATCAGAAATACGGACTGACTGAGGTAGCAGTACTCTGCTCAGTGCAGAAAAACTGGCTTCGGAATGAAATTAGACTGTGATCCCAAATTAAATCCAGAATGATCATGCAGAAGACACAACACATGCTATTTAGTTTTAGGAAAAAACCACACACATTCCTGTCTAAAATCTGCGGCCAATTAATTGCTGACAATATCTGCTGGCTCAGCGATTTTCTGTTGTTTTTTTTTATACAAGGATGAGTATTAAACAGAACACTGTACATGCTTTGTCATCTACAAAAAAATATTTGCATAAAATAGTGTTAGTTCTCTGTACATGTCAATGGACACTTTAATCATGTGTATAAAAAAGGAAAATCTTGCCCCGCTGGAGTCAGAAAAAGCAAAACAAAATCTAGAGTATGAAACCTCCTTCACCATCCAATATGTTCATGTGAAAATTCAGCAGAAATAGACAGTTGCTTGAAACAATAAAAAATTAATTGATTAAGTTAAACATCTTCTTTAGGAGGAGCTGTCAGTCAAGACCAGAACATGTCGGTGAAGTTAGTGTCTGTGCTATAGACCCAGACCACCAGGGGCACCACGAGCAGCACGAAGGGCCAGGAGACGCCGTCGGCGCAGGCCGAGAGCGAGCAGGGCCGAGCGGGCTGCACACACTCTTTACCGGGCTCCAGGTAGTTTCGGGCCACGAACTTGAGCGTCTCATCCAGGAGGATGACGGGCAGGGAGATCTTCAGCACCATCAGCCACTGGGTCAAGTTCAGCGGGGTGATCTGGAAGATGAGCTGCAGAGAGAGAAGCCCCCTCAGCCGTCTGTCCACCTGCTGGGGACCCACACGCCCACCCCTGGCAGGAGCTGGGCACTTACAGGCAGGGGCTCCACATAGAGGATGAGGAAGTGGAGGGACATGGACAGGCAGATGGAGCCAACAAGCCAGACGTTCTCCCAGGGGGGCATCCTCAGCAGGGACTGGTTCTCGGACAAGCTGCAGACGGAGAGAGCGGTGAGGCCCCTGCCCCTCTGCCTGACCCCATTTCCCGGTCTCAGCTGATGGAGGGCAAGCCTGCAATTTCTACCCTCGGCTTGCCCTAGCCAACGATTCAGAAATTCCCTTTTTTGGTACTGGTTTAATTGCCTTGTCGTTAAAGGACAGGCCTGTGGGGGCTCCTCCAGCAACATGGAAGGCAGCCCCCCAGCCCCCCTCCGGAACAGCGCTCTTTAGCCAGGACTCCGGGGTCCTCACCTGTTGAGGGCGTTACACATCTCTATGGTTACAAGAACAGAAAGTGCCATTGTCATGGGGTACGGCGACTCAAAGATGGCGCAATCCACGCCTTCAAAGTCAGGGTTGTCCTCTTTACACTGTAGGAAGTGACTCTGCAGCAGAACACCGAGGTCGAGATCAGCGGGGCCGGCCTCCCAAGCCCCACACCTCCCACTCCACGCCCAGGGGAGAGCCGGCCGCAGCCTGCTCCAACCACAGGGAAGGTCAAGGACAACTGGGGCGCTGAGGGCAACCGGTAGGGGAGGCCACCTACCAGCTGATAGAAGGACACCCTCGGTCCGCCGTCAGCAGCAATGAACCACCATGCAGCAGCACCCACGGTGGCAGCACCCACATAACCTGGGGACAGAAGAGCACAGTGCTCACACATGCACCCCCTTCTGGGCAGGACCGGGCTGGCCACTACAAGATGAGCAGGATGTGCCAGCGGCGCAGACTAAAAGCCACAGGCTGACAGGGCCTTTCCTGGGCAGTGTGTGGAACACCTCCTCCCCCGCTCATTACCTTGAATTAAAGGCTTCAGAATGAGAGCACCCCCCATTTGGTAACACCAAATACAAGGGTACAGGCTCTGGCCCAGCTATCACCGGAAGCACTGGGGTGGCTGCTTAAAAAAGGTCAGTCAGTCCACAGGCACCTAGAACATACGACTCGCTTTTAGATCGAGCGCGTGCAGACACCTCCGAGGGCCATGCCGACGTACACAGCTGCAGAGCACCCTCACCGAGAGCTTTCCATTGTGGACCACTTTGTGCTTTTTGAATCTTTAAGCCATGTAACTATTCTTAAGAAGAGAAACTCTCTGTGCCAGGATGACCTACCCATGGTGACCCTATCGGACAGACTAGCCTGTCCCTGTAGGTTTTTGAGGCTGAGACGCAATCAAAGGAGAAAGCTTTGTTTTCTCTCCCCTGGAACAGCTGGTGGTTTTTTAATTATCTTTGCAGTTAGCAGGCCATCCTGTAACCTACTGTACCACCACGCGGCCCTTCTTAGGGGATTGAGGGGTGCTAGTTCCTTTTCCTAAGCTATGAAGGGGCAAGAGAATTAGCACCTAGGTCAGGAGGGTGAGGCAGATGCGTGCTGGTTCTGGGCAGGGCTCTGGTGCCAGCACAGTTGCCCCGTCTCCTGCCAGGTCGGGATGGCTCTGCATTCTGGCTCCTCTGTAAAGCATCAGCTCAGAGATGAGAGAGGGCCTCTCTGGGCCTCACTGCGTACTGTGCCCAGGACAGCCTCGTGCGGTGCTGGGTGAGCCACCGGCTTGGCGCCTGCAGCTCGGTCAGGCCCCTTTCCGGATCAGTCACTCTCCGAGGGAAGGAGGGCTCCCCCGATGATTCTTCCATGCGCCAAGGCCAAGGGTGCGGTCGAAGAGACTCTAAGGCAGCGGTTCTTAACCTGTTGGTCGCGACCCCTTTGGGGGTCGAATGGCCCTTTCATAGGGATCGCCCGATTCATAACAGTAGCAAAATTATAGTTATGAAGTAGAAATGAAAGTCCTTTTAGGGTTGGTTGGGGGGGGGGTCACCATAACATGAAGAACTGTGTGAAAGGGTCGCAGTGTTAGGAAGGTTGAGAACCACTGATAAGCGGGACGGAGTAGTTTTAAGCAAGGCCCACATTTATAGCGACAGGCTGGCCTCTAAGAGCATTCTCCAGGTTTTGCTACGCTAACACAGGATTAGAGAGTCCCACGTATCCCAAACCAGTGACAGACAAGCTTTAGAGCTCTGCTAAAATTCATCTAGCAACCAACTGTACTCACAACCAATCGCCAGGTAACGGAAAAAAAGCCACCCGCTGATGAGTGGCTCCTTGGGGTTCCGGGGCGGCTTATTCATGATGTCCAGGTCTGGAGGGTTGAAGCCCAAGGCAGTGGCAGGGAGGCCATCTGTCACAAGGTTGACCCAGAGCAGCTGGACAGGAATCAATGCCTCAGGAAAACCCAGGGCCGCAGTCAGGAAAATGCTATTGCCACAAACAAAGTGAAAGGCCTCAAATTATTTTTTGCTGCAACTTTCACACCCACCCTCCCTCCAATCAACAGATAGCAACAAGGTAGCTTTGTAGGCCATCATAAGACAGTAGATCTCATTTCTAACTAACACAAACGTGGAGGGCTACTACAAGTGGTTCATTTAAACCTGTGGTTCTCAACCTGGAGGTTGTGACCCCTTCGTGGGTAAAAAGATCCTTTCACAGGGGTTGCTCGATTCATAACAGTAGCAATGAAAATCATTTTAGGGGCTGAGTCCCGGTGGCCTAAGTGGTTGAGTGCGGGACTGTGGCCCGCAGGCTTGGCGGTTCAAATGCAGCGGCGGCTCTCAGGAGCAGCACTGGTTGGCTCCCACGACCACCAGAAGGCAGTGATGCCCCCCCCCCCCGCAAATAATTTTATGGTAAGGGGTCACCACCACAATAAGAATTGTATTAAAGGGAGGGTTGCAGCATTGGGAAGGTTGAGAACCATTGATCTAAAATAATTTCTGGGCCGTCAGCCACAAGACCCATTCCCAACACACACACACACACACACACACACACACACACACACACGCCCACAGCTGCTGGGCAAACAAGTGGCCAGCAGTGTCCAGTTTGCAAGAACATGGGACCAGAAGTGGGCCCGTCGATACCCACCAGACGACCTCCCCGACATTGGAGGAGATGAGGTAGCGGATGAACTGCTTCATGTTGTTGTAGATGGCCCGGCCCTCCTCGACGGCGGCCACGATGGTGGAGAAGTTGTCATCAGCCAGCACCATCTCGGAGGCGGTCTTGGCCACAGCGGTGCCAGAGCCCATGGCGATGCCGATCTCTGACTTCTTCAGGGCCGGCGCATCGTTGACACCATCTCCAGTCTGAAAGGCAGACATGGGATGCTCAGGGAGGAGACAAAAAGAGCCTACAGCCATGTCCTTGGGAAATGAGATCCCTGAGCTTGAACTTGACAGATGAGATGTGCTGTGGTCGTGTGCCTCTGCCCCTGTAGGTTTCTGAGACGGAAACTCTTCATGAGTTTCAGCCTTGATCATCTCAGAGAGGACCCAGGTGGCTTTTTGGGGATAAAAACCCCAGACAAATCTTTGCACTTTCCTGCTTTCAAAGCCCCTTGAAACAAAGACACACAGACGGCCACCCCTAGGGGTCTGTGTTTTTGACACACTAAATTCAGGATGGCGGTGCTCCTCGGGGGAAAACGGGACAAAAGGCGAGTGACACCCGGCAGACAGAAAATGAGCCACAGGAGGCAGAATGGGGAAGAGGTTGGTTCTGTTAGGAACTCAGAGGAGGAAGCAGCCAGGGAAACAGGGGTCAGAGCAATGGCCAGATCAAAACACAATTCAGAGTCTTGGACTCACTACTTCTGGATCAAAGGTCAAGCCACACACTGTGGCTGCCTCACCATGGCGGTGATCTCATCGAATGACTGCAGAAACTCCACGATCTTGGACTTGTGGGAAGGCTCCACCCGTGCGAAGCAGCGGGCAGTCAGGCAGGCGTCCCTCTGGGCCGGGGGGCCGAGCTCATCAAACTCCCGGCCCGTGAAGGCCTTCGCCGTCACATCCTCGTCCTGCCCAAAGATGCCGATTCGGCGGCAGATGGCCACGGCGGTGCCTTTGTTGTCCCCGGTGATCATAATGACTCTGATGCCTGCCTGTCTGCACAGCTTCACTGACGAGGCGACTTCGATCCTGGGCGGGTCCAGCATGCCCACGCAGCCAACGAAGGTCAGGTTAGTCTGCACGGGGAGAGACGCGTCTGTTTCAGCAGGCCCACCCCCACCCCCAGCTTCGTCATCACAGCGAATTTCTCCCTTCCCCCTTTTTTTGTTGCCATCCGGTTCGCTCTGCCATTTGCTCCCCCTTCTGAGCACTCCTTCCCTGCCCACTACAACACAGCCCCAGGCTGACTCAGCAGAGCTCGCCCCGCCAGCTTGTTCTCTCCCAGGTCGGATGAAGCCCGGGTGGAGTTTCACAAGGGCTACTTCAAGCACTGCATAAATGAAGGACAAGCGGGGTCAGTGCAGCCGGCCACTAGAGGGATAAAAACTCTGGCTGAGACACAGTTCACAACACAGCCAGCAGCCCCGACCTTCCCTGAAGGTTACCGGAAGCAGAAGCACTCACCTCATACTTGATGAAATTGGCTGAGTCCTCCAGGTTCATCTCCTCTCTCTTCAGTGGGTTGTCGTGAGTGGCCAGAGCCAGGCACCGCAGGGTGTCACTCCCACTGCCCCACTCCCGGATGACAGACATGATCTTCTGCTTGACCCCAGGGGACATGGGAACCTTTGTGCTTCCAACTCGGATGTGGGTGCACCTGTCGATTACACCCTCGGGAGCCCCCTGCAGAGACACAGATGGACAATGCTGTTACCAGCAGGACCCCAGGCTGGGAAGGATGGCTCCAATTCAAGGGCGTGTACTTGCCTTCACAAACATCTTGCTCATTGAAATTCGGCTTGGTTTGTTCGGAGTGCAGTAAACCGACATCGACTTTCTATCCCGAGAAAACTCTAGGGTGAATTCCTTTTTCATCAACTGTTTAATGACCTGTGGGGGAGAGACCAAATATGCAGTCATTAAGATGAGCTGTTCAAATGTTTCCCTGCATCAAATGTTCCACTGAGCCAATAAGGATAATACATCAACGAGACGTGTGCTCTTGCCCTCAGAAGTTTCCATTCTAATTTAGCAGAGAGGAAGTGGAGGGCAAGAAGAAACTGACAGCTTGTGCAAGTCAGCTGTGTTACAATCAAATGGTGGGATATCTGGCCAGAGAGAGCAGCTGCTAGGGCAGTGTGCTCCCTCAGAAAGGACCCAGGGTGGTCACAAGTTAGCCCTGAATGGCTCCTCTCCTGAAAACACAAATGAGGCCACCCGGTGCAGCAGTGGGGAATCCTCCCCCGCTGAGTGCTGGCTTCATCCCTCCAGTAGCTGGACGACATGCAGCCAGGCTCACTGCATGGAGTCAGAGCAAGAGCCAGCCGGCAGGGCGGGATACAACTGCCCCTGCCGGTGTCTCATCTTTCTCTTTCTCGGAGGGGCTGGTGCTTCCCAGCGACTGGGCTGACGGCAGGCCAGCTCTCGCCCACGGTGCCGCCAGGGCACCCTGCAAAACACAAGGCACACTTGGAGCGGCTGAGCAGAAAAGCACGCCCACACAGCGAGACGGCCATGTGGTTTCTGCCTTCGTTTGGCTTACATGGTTAGTGACATGGTTTCTTCACATGAGGACTCCTCTTTAATAATCACCAGAAATTCAAGGGCACTTGGCGTCTTTTTAGGACACTATGTAAGCTCCGTATGGCAGACTGGTGATGACTGCTGCATCGGTTTCCCTGAGGACACGCGGAGGGCACAGGTGGGTATGGAGTTGTTGGGTGGAAGTTGTGGGTCACCAAGCAAGCCCGTGCCCTTGAGGGTGGGAAGAGGTCCCCGCGCTTTCGGAGGCGAGGCAAGGAGTCTGTCTGCACCAGGAATCGCCGTGACGGCGCCCCCTGGAGCAGCTGCTGTGGCAAGGATGGGGCGGAGGAAGCCCTGAGGCCAGCCTCTGCTGACCCGTGTCGACAAGCAGGCCGGGAGTGCCAGCAGCTCCCAACCTGCCTGGGCGGCCCTGCTGGGACTTGCCTCGTGCTGCTGACTCGTGGTTAGCTGTTCATCGAGGTTCATGCCGAGACGGAGACCCGAGTCTAGGCCGGGGCAGGAATCCACAGGCAAGATTCCATTTTTGAGTCGGGATTATCTCCCGTGACAAACTCTCCTTCAGCTGAATCATTCAGAACGTTCAAGCTATCTTCATCGGACGCTGTGAAAGCGACAAAGGCCCAAGGCAGGGAGGGCCCCGGCACGAGTTCTGCCCTGCCTCACCGGAGGGGCGCTTCCCCCAATGTGCATGGCTGATGGAACCCACCCCGCACACAGCGGGTGCAGACCACTGAACTGCTCTGTATGTATCTGAGAAAACACAGGCCTGTGTCTGACACCCCCCAGGCCAAAACTGAGGCTCTCTGACTGTCCTTATCCCCACAGTGCCACCTCATCTATGAGGGCACAAAGGGTTTGTGGCAGGCAAACATCAAGGTAACAACGGCTGGCCATTTAGCAGAAGGAGACTTGCCAGACCTTTGGGGACCTGGGAACACTTCACTTGAGTGCTGTGTGCTTCCCATACAGCCGACCTGTAGGTCCTTGCTTCAGGTTGGCAGGTCACTGCCAGCTGGACTGTCCATGGGGGGGGTGGGGGGGGTGGGGAAGGAAGGAAGGTTGCATGCAGATAGGGCCAGAGCCTGGGTCAACTGCTCCCAGGGTAATGGCACAGACACACCAGAGCCCTACTTGAATTCTAGGGCCTGGCTGACGGCTACACGCATGTTTCTTTGCTCCCGCCTTGCTGCCCTGAGCTTACAGACAACTTGCTTCTCCTCTGGGCCTCCAGCTGCCCCTTTAGCCAGGAGAAGGGAGGGGCAGCGCCATCTCCCGTGCTGAGCACGATGGCGCTTTCCTCCATTCTGTTTGGTTCTCGGGGCCTGTGGGAGGGCAGCCAGATCAGAGGGCATTCTCAAGTCACAGAGGCCCAAGTAGGCAGGAATCAGGGCTGAAACCATAGTCTGCTCACTTATTACCTGACTCCATTTGCTAATAGTGATTTGCCAGATCCACGAGATAAAGCTGTGAAGAGTCACCGTCTCCCCGGCCCCGGCCCCGCCCCGCGCCCCCTTGTGTCCATGCCTCGTTCCTTGGGTCTTGGTAGGTGAGTTTACTCTGCTTTCTTCCTCAATGTTGGGTCGAGTTTATCTAGGCCTTGAGAAGTCCCATGAGATGTGAAATATCCTTCAAGTAGTCAAACACTGATTTTGTCTTTCTTTTCTTTTCCAACTTTGTATTTAGTTTGCTGGCTGTCTGGTTTGAGGTGGAGTCTGAGAGCCGCGATGATTTTCGGAGTATTTAAATGTGTTGTTGAGCTTCTGAACACTGGAGGTGCTGGCCAGCTGGCCTTTTGTCTTAAACATGCAGCCAGAGCCTCTTCCGCCTCAAAGGTGCCCCCGAGGTGTGCTTGGTGAGCCGGTGCGCTCTGTGTTGGTGGGCATGTCAGTCCTTTGAAAGGCACAGGGGGAACGAGGGTGAATGCTTCAGTGTTACTTCGGCTTTCTGATCCCTAACTCCTATTCCATCTGCTTTCCTGAGAAGGAAATCATCGTGTTGAAGTCTTCAACTCTGAGGGCATCTGTGTCTCATCTTCCTTTACTTCTCAGTTGCTGCGCCATGTACTCTAATGGGTTTGGTGCTTATTCGCCCCAGTGGCTCCGTCCATTGCCCTGAGGTTACGGTAGGCCTGACCAGGATCACTCTAAGGCAGGAGGTGGCCTGCAGTACATTTTTAAAATTGGGGAGGTGAAATGACATCATACCAAAATAAACATTCTGAGGAGTTTTAACATGAAGGGAAAGAAGTGATGTGCATAAGTGCCACATGGAGGCAAAGAAACAGTTAACACTTTACTGACCTCTAGTGCTTTCATATTCAAGAGCAAACACGAGATAACTTGTGACAGACCAGCAACATATAAAAAAACCACACCATAATGTTCTGCCAAGCTAATGAAGACTCCGTGGAGATGGGAACTTTGATGGGACTGGGAGTGGTTTGCAATGAGAGATGGTGGGGGGGCACATAGGTGAACTGTGGAGAGGATCTACTGAATGCTGACTTTGTGAAATGGGCAGAGATGCCATTTCAGCTGAGTGAACGAAAGCCACTGGCAGGCAGCTGGCGCAGAGAGGGTCTCAGTTGTGAGTGACTGGACTAGGGAGACTAGGTTAAGACGGATGACAAGAACGCCACCCCAGATGCGAGCAGCACTGACCGAGTTGCAGGCGTTGGCACGTTCTATTTTAGAAAGACCCTTCAATTCCGTATCGAATACATTCATCTTCTCTACCAGACACGTCAGCGCAGTCTCTGTTGCTTCTCCCACCTTTTCATACACCCCCTTTGCCTGTGTTGGGGAAGAACAGAAACAAGTAAATTTTTCTCAAAGTGGTCTACTACCTCACATTTTTATCCAATTGATGGAGCACGTAAATCTTAAGTAATGCTTTTAAATTTTATTGGTAATTCCTTATTTATATTAGTTTTTGTTAAATATTTTATTATCAAACTATCAAAAATGGCCCTTATTTTCAGAAATAATGCTGCTTGTCTGAAAAAGCAAAATCAATACTATTTTTATTCACTCATCGTAATTACATCAGGAGGCTTCGTGGAATTCTTTCAGCTTCCCTAGACTTTGTGAAGTCCCCTCGGAGATGGGAGGGAAATGAAACCAGGAGCCCTCAATTCCCCAAGGAGAAGGGTTGGGGGGTTTTCAGTGCCCAGACCCCACCATTAGAGCATCCAGACCACGTGGGATATTAGGACTTCCTTACCTCATTGTAATCCAGAGCAGAGTCATTACAAAGAGCACAAATTGTAGCTAATTCTACAAGACCATCATACTGGTGGCACTTCACAGGTTTATCATCCTTATGCCTGTCAAAAGAAAACAAGACAGCACACTGATGCCCTTCTGAGTAATAGACACAACTGTGCGTACCCTTAAGGGAGAGTCACTACTAGACAAAAATAACATTTTCTAACGTCAGAATCCCCATACCATGAGAACAGTGAAAATTTGGGCTTGAAGGCATCTAAAATTGAGGAGGGGGGGAAAGGGCCCTATATTTTAGGATCTAGTCCAGGGGGGTTTGGGGGGCGGGGGGGCTGGGGTACTGCTCTGTAGATAAATGCCCTGCCACACAAGTTCTTTAAATGGAACAGAGCTACTCACACGTCTCCGATAGGTGCATATGTGGATCCAGTTATGGTAAACTCATTCAGAGAACAAGTATCACCTTCAACTTTGTCCAGAATGAACATCTGCAGAAAAACACACACACAAAAGCCATTGAAAGTCTAAGCTTTGGGCTGAGTCCCGGTGGCGTAGTGGTTGAGTGGAGTGCGGGACTGCGGGCCACTGGCTTGGCGGTTCAAATCCAGCAGCAGCAAGGCTGGGCAGCTCCCACGACCACCAGAGGGCAGTGATGCCCCAAACAAAAACAAACAAACAAAAGATAAGAAAGTCTAAGCTTTGGGGGGGCAAAAAGTCATTGTCACTTAAGGAAAAGCATTTTCTTAAAAGCTGCCAAGTGGCCCTGTGCATCAGAAGTGCTGTTAGCGGAATGCACGGAGCAGCACGGCTGGTGCACTGTGGGAGCAGTGGGACAGCTACAGGAAATGGAGGGGGGAGGATGCAGGGCAGCACACTCTCCGCTCCTCTCCAGAAGAAAAGCCTTTGTAATTGTAAGGCTAATACTTTCAAATGCTTTCTTAAAGGATGAGGTGTTCTGCTGGCTGGTTTTCAAACACTGAAAATGCCAAAGGCCTTATTTCAAAGGCACTCTCGGAACAAAATGAATGTTGTGCTATATAGAAAGTGCGTTTTCCGAAGGCTGGGGCTGATAGCCCCAGTTCAGCCATGTAGTACAGTGGCAAGGAAGAAAACATGGAAGCCCAGAGCCAGGCACAACAGGGTCGTTATATGACCTTGCCTTGATTGCGAGCAGGACTGCCCACATGGAAACCCTCGGCTGCGCTAAGAATACAAGTGGCAACCGGCGGCCCCTTGCCCCATCTCTTTACTCCACTCGGGGGAGACTCCGACGGTTTTACTTTTTAAACATGGACACTCCAAAAGGTTCTGGGGAAAAGGGGCTTTGTTAACCAGTGCTGCCCCTCCCCATCCCCCCCACTGTAACAGCCAAGGTGTCTTCATTCTTACCACCCCCTAACTGGGTGTGAGCAGCAAAGCCAGGCAGGAGGGGCCGTGCCCCGAGCTGAGGGTGGTTACACAACACACTGCAAGCTGCCTCTTGCCACCCGCATACTGCTGACCACCACCGTCTGGGGCCGTGCGGCAGACCAACACCCTCCTCTAGCCTTCTCTCTACTGTCTAATAAAAGAAAATAGTCTAAAATTGAAAGGAGACTAAAGTTACTAATTTTTCCCTCACATTACACTCCTAGAATAAAAAGACTACTCAAGGTATTAAGGCTTCTGGTTAAGTGAAAACAACTTATTGGGTGAAACAAAGTCGATACAGGAAACCCCTCATCCCTAAAACAACCACTGGGACAGTTCAGGGAATCTTTTTTGGGTCTAAGAAGTGAGATCTTCGGTAGCTCTGCTAAATTCTGTTATCAGAGGAATAGGAGACCAGCCTAAAAGCCCACCTAGGAGGGGCATTCCCCAAACCAACTGCAACCTGAGCTACCTGACAAAGAAGAACTAAGGTCTTAGTAATCACCAAGTCTTTATTTTTGGGGCATCACTGGCCTCCGGTGGTGGGAGTAGGAGGCCATGGAGCTGGAATCGAACCTCCATCCCAGTGGGCCGCAGTCCCACGCACAACCACTACGCCACCGGGGCTCAGCCATCACCAAGTCTTTTAAGGGGGCAAAATAGTAAAGGCCAAGAGGGTGGCCTAGACCCTTCCAACCCCCAAGAGCCACTTAAAGCGGTGATTCCATATTCCAGGAAAGTTAAGCTCTTGCTCCTTCACAGGCAGGACTCCATCTTGTGAATTGGTGCCCCGTCAGCAAGGACACCGGTCAGTTCTGTAAACTACCTAGCAATGGTTGCAACCCAGAAATAGTCCCTTATTCTTTCGCTGTTGTTAAATCACTGAAATCATCATGGTTCCCTCATGAAGGACCTATGCCTATGGCACCTGCTCCCACTGTGTTTTCTGAGTGCGCACTCAAGCTTTTAGAACATACACTCTGACACTGTAATGGCAGGGGTTCTGCGATGTGATTTATTGTCTAAGTCACTACCCTTAATGCAAGAAAGGCAGCCATGGGACAATCCTGTATCTCATGAATGAATTTTCGGATTATCTGAAGCACTGGAAATCTCTTGGGCTCTAGGATACCAAATACAATGCAAATTTGTCTAAAATCACACAGATAAGCAGAGGTCCTTACCCTGCAAACTGACATCTGATTTGTCGTAAGTGTGCCAGTCTTGTCTGAGCAGATAACAGACGTACAGCCAAGAGTTTCCACGGACGGCAGGCTTCGAACAATGGCATTTTTCTTTGCCATCCTGCGAGTTCCCAGGGCCAGACAGGTGGTGATGACAGCTGGCAGACCTTCAGGAATGGCTGCGACAGCCAGGGCCACTGCGATCTTAAAGTAGTAGATGGCACCTCTGATCCAGGAGCCTCCATGGACTGGGTCATTGAAATGCCCAATGTTTATGATCCAGACAGCAATGCAAATTAGGGAGATGACTTTGGATAGCTGTTCACCAAACTCATCCAGTTTCTGCTGGAGGGGTGTCCTCTCCTGCTCGGTAGCCACCATCTCATCCCGGATCTTCCCAATCTCTGTGTTTACCCCAGTCGCCACCACCACTCCCATGGCTTTTCCAGCAGCAATGTTCGTGCCCTAGGAGAGAGAGAGAGAGAGGACAAGTGATTGGATAGGCCACACTCTGCCACGTGAACATGTGACCAACCAGCTAATTCTGCTTCTGTAAACTGACTGAAACATCCACCTTCTCATAGGTTCTCTTGTGGCTCCTTTGAGGCAGCCAGTCACTTAATAATCACAAGTGGACACCTTCTTACCTACCAAAGCTCTCCCTGGATCTTTCATACCTCTGCTTCAACAAAGCCTTCCCTGTGATGGTCAGCACAGCTGTCATGTCTCTGCAGAGGAGCCCCGGTGGCGGAGTGGTTTTGAGTTGGGCTGCACCCCACAAGGCCCGTCATCTGAAATCACCAGCTGCTCCTCGGGAGAAGGACGGGGAGGGGCTTTCCACTCCTGTCAGCGGTCACCACCTCGGGGACTCACAGGGGCAGTTTCCACCTCTGGTCTCTCTGACAAGGGGCCTCTGAGCTGGCATCAACTCCATACAGCGTTGCTTTCTAGGCTCGGCTGCTCAGGTTTGGTAGTTTGAACTCAGGGAAGCTCTTGTCACTGAGTTAGAATCACTGGGATGCAGTGCATCTCGCAATCTCTCACTGGCTGTGAGGAGAGGTGCAGCCAGCCCCACGGGCTACCCTTCCTCTAGTGTCCAACATGCACACACGCTGCTCGATTTCAATTCCCCGAGTTAGGAGGCCACACTTCGTTTTAACTGTAATGACGGAGTACTTCACGAACTAGGATGCCCTTTGATTCCTTCAAAGGAGCTAAACTAGCAGGTCTAATCTCTCCTATTAACCTACAGGCCGTCACCACGAGAAACACCACTTCAAATTTCAAACAACTCTTTTATGAGCCTTCCTAACCTCTTACTTTAAAACTTACCAAATCAACAGAGGAACTGAAAGTATGCCTCAACTATTATCCATATGTTGAATGGGAAACTTACCCAAGGGTTTTCATTTAAACTTGCTAACTGAACAGCAAACACACTGAAAGCATCCTTAAAGACGAAAGCGTTTCCACACATACCCAACACAAACTTGCTGCCATCAAAGTCAAAGCTAACTTTTAGCATCTTACTGCTTTCAAACAGTTGGTAACAAGTCATGGTTCACATTTATGAGGGGGCTTGCCAAAGTTCCTGGAAAAATGCAATGAAGGGAGCTTTGGGAAACCCCCTCAGACACGGTGTTGCTTCTCGCTGGGCGCTGGACAGACTGATGGCCCTTAAGAAATACTACCGTTATGGGGCTACCACAGAAAGAAGATAGGCCGTGGCTGCTCATGCTCTTTGAAAATATGGCCAAAGATAAATACCCAGCATGGATACTCACAGAGAAGAGCATGTTTTTCTTATCTTGGTTGACAGCTCGTGGGTCAGGGACAGGATCAGTGTGCTTGATGACTGAGACAGACTCACCTGGACAGATGGCAAGATGGGATGGTTAGTGCCAAGCTGTTCCCCTCCCCCTCCCAACATCCAGTGAGGGAGAAGGACAAAAGGTGCAATTCCTTCAAAGGAGGTAAAACCTGCCTAATTCTAGAAGAAAATACTGTCAGGTTTAAAATGTACACAAAATAGGGCTGAGCCCCGGTGGCGTTAAGTGGTGGAGTGCGGAACTGCAGCCCGGGGGCTTGGCGGTTCAAATCCAGCGGCGGCTCTCAGGAGTGGCACTGGATAGCGCCCACGACCACCAGAGGCAGTGATGCCCACACACACAAAAAGTCTACAAAATAAAGCAGTTCACACTTTAAAGTCGAGTCCTAGGATTGATACACCCCTGGAAATCTAAAGGGCAGTTCTACTCTGTCCTATGAAGTGGCTCTGGTCAAAACCAACTCACTGGCAAAGGTGTGGAACATACAATAGTCACAGTAAGGAGTGAACTTATAATATTGGGGGGATCTTCAAAAAGTTCACGGGGAAATTATGTTGAGACCATTCTCTTAATTAGGCAAAAACTGAAACCATGCCAGCTACAATCACCCTGTCATCAAAAATGAACTCCAGTATCTTTTCAAAGGTCTTGGGTTTCAAACTCAGGTCACTGCTTACTTAGGGACTTGATGAAAGAAGCCAAATAAAACTAGAGGGCTGATAATTGAGGACCCCCCCCCCCCCGGCGTTTTTAAAAAGGCCTCTGTGAAAATTAATCAATCTCTCTCTCTCTCACACACACACACACAACCTGCCCATTCCTCAATGCTGTGTGGCTCAGCTTCTGCTTGGTGTGCTGCTAATGCAAGCAGTACCTGTTTACCTGACAGGCTATTCTTTTTTTTCTCTTCCTTATAGGCACATAGTTTTATTTTATCACAGACATTGCACTTCAAAATTCAATTGTATCAAGAACACTTGTACATATGTTGCAGACAGGCTATTCTTAAAGACAGCATAGGTTATTCAAACTGCCACCTTTATAATACTACTTGCTTTTAAAAACTGACAATCTGACCCCCAAATCTTGAAAACCTTGAAGCTTAGAATTGTGTTAAAGTTAATCTCTTGGCAACCTTTATTTCCAGTTCTTACGGCCTCTCCACCCTAGATGTGCCTTTATCAAACAAGACTGGGAAAAGGTTCCCAACAATCCCCCATCTGGTGTGTGCCTGCCAGGGAGCAATCTTCGCCAACCTTTTTTTGTGCTAGCGTTTGTTAATTGTGAAGTATGTTAGATGTGTGATTAGCCAGTTCTCTAGAGGAAAACATCCCCGCCCTCGAGATGGAGCCCCTCCCTTTCACCAGGACAGGAGGATGCCCCTTTGACCTTTCGATCACTAACTCTGCTAAGGAAGGGGTGAGTAACCTTTCGTACGAGCTTTCATTTTTTAACTTTTAAACAAAAAGCTTAAAAAGCTAACGGGTTTCCCCCTCCATGCCTTGTTCTAAGCGGGCCACTTGGACAGCGTCAACACATCAGCAGGGGCACGGGCAAGACTCCAGAAATCCAATGCCATTCTGAGTTACCTGTGAGAATCGACTGGTCAACTCGGAGAGTTGTTGACTTGATGGAAGTCAGGCGTATATCAGCTGGAACTTTGTCACCAACTAGGAGGAAAAGGTGGCTCAAATAAGCATCATTGGCAATCATAACACAGAAACTAATTTGCTTGGAGATTAAACACATTTTAAAAAGAAAACAAAAGGGGTATATACATAAAATATACAGTGCAAAAAAAAACTATCAAAACAAGTAAGGTGGCGGGGGGGGGGGGGGGGGGGGGGGGGGGCTTCAGAGTTGAGAAAGCCTCTGAGGCTGTAGGTTAATAAACCGTAAGTAACTCAGGAAGTATTTTCTGAGGACCCAGGACACAAACATAAAGCATGAGTGGGGGGTGTGCTTATATGCCACGGCTCATTCCATCAGAAAAGTGAAACTACTATGAATAAAAAGCAGGTGGCTCTTTTGAAAGATGCTCAAACCAACATACATGAACAACTGAGAACACAGACCAGGTTGGCAGATCAGGGTGATGGTGAAGTCTGGACACTGAGCTAAATAGTCGGCAAGATGGCCAGAAAGTCCCCTCAGAGGGGAGAAGGACAGACAGAGAGAAGCACTGCTGGGGATCAACAGCACACAAACTGTGGGCTGCACACACGCACAGGCACACCCATTAGCATGCTTCCTTCCCCGCTGTCTCCAGACCTCTTCATGTCTGAGGAGCTGGGCATATACATTCTCTGGAGAGCTATTTGGAAATATTTACCCAAATTGCAAACATTTCATGCATTTATCCATAAATTCCAGATTATATACTGCAGACATGCTTACGCAATATGCAGTGCTTTTTTTTTTTAAAGTAAAAGATCATTTCATTGGGGGCTCTTACAACTCCCCATACATCAATTGCATCAAGCACATTTGTACATATATTATCATCATTCTTTTCTAAATATTTACTTTCTACTGAGCCCTTGGTATTAGATTCTTCACCCCCACCTCCTGGGGGCCCCTTAATAAATTATTTTCGTATCTTACACTGACCTCTGTCTCCCTTCCCCAATGGTTTCTGTTGCTTGTCCCCCTGGAGGGGTGTGTGTGCTTATGTGTTGATCTTTGAGATCAGTTCCCCCTTCCTCCCCTCCTCTCTCCACCTTCCCCATGCCCTTCTGTTACCACCACTCTCCTTTCTGTGCAATATTTCGTTGACAGCATCCTGTTGTGTTACTACCTATAGGAAGGTGAGTCCCCTCTACTCTAAGTTAAGAGTGTCCCAAATAGCTAGAAAGTGGTTAAGATGTTCCTAGAAATGCAGGTCAATCTAGAACAAGAGCTTTGTCTATGAATTAGATTCATGTTACTGGTTAAAGACTTCATCAATCCAGTCTCTATTTCTACACGTCAAAGCTTTTGATGCAGGTTGAGGAAGGCTTGCTGCAACCAACATGGGCAATGTGTGGTCACGGTCACAGACAGCACAGGAGAACTGACAGCAGTGAACCTCAGGGAGTTATGGTGAAACTCCTGATGGAAATGCTTATGCAACCACCAAGCAATATTCAAGGAAGCACAAACTACAAGATCCAATTTTAACAGAATTCTGTTCTTGTTCTCTTTGAAGGGGGTTCTTCAAGCGGACAGTTAAAGGAGAAAGTGTCCTGAGACAAATCACATTTTAAACTGCTGAAATGAAAAATGTTTTCAAATTGCCATAAGAAATCTGATTCCACATGTCCGTTTGTTTGTTTTTTGTTTGTTTTTGGCATCACTGCTCTCTGGTGGTGGGAGTAGGAGGCCCAGTCTTTGCTCCTGTGGAGCCACTGCTGGAACGGAACCTCCATCCCAGTGGGCCGCAGTCCCGTGCAAAACTATTACGTCAGGCTGAGCCCCGGTGGCGTAGTGGTTGTGCGCGGGACTGCGGCCCACTGGGACAGAGGTTCAATTCCAGCAGTGGGGCTGGGCCTCCTACTCCCACCACCGGAGAGCAGTGATGCCCCCCCCCAAAACAGACAAACAAACAAACAAACTACTATGTCACCGGGGCTCAGCCCTAACATGTCCTTTTACAAGTAAAAAAGTACTTGAAGAATTATTTTTTATTGTCTGATGTCTCCTATCTTAGAGAAGAAGCCACTGATGTGGCATGTAAGTAGGTCCCTATAATTAAACCTGTCCCCCTGTGAGAGTCTACAAGACAAGTAACTCTTTTGGGGGTAAGCGGGCACATCAATGCCCTCTGGTGGGAGTGGGAGGCCCAGCCTCGCTCCTGGAGAGCTGCTGCTGGATTTGAACCACCAAGCCAGTGGGCCGTAGTCCCACACTCAATCACTACGCCACCAGGGCTCAGCCCGACAAATAAGTTCTTACAGGAATAGAACGTCCGCCCTCATTCTCCTGAGCTTGGACCAGCTTGTGCTTTTCAACAGTCCCTTGAAGTTACCTGCTGAACATGTAACTGTTACCACCAGAGATCCTTATAAACAATCTCCAAATCCTACCAGGCCTCGACACTGCAAGGTCTCCTGACCTATCTTGAAAGTTGAATCCCCCTATTTAAAACACAAATTCTTGGTCGCACTTACAGTCACCCAAATCTAACATACGGATAACAAGGTGGTGCCAGGTCACGTCTCGGTATTTACTCAGCGGGAGAGGAAGTTGTTTCCAAGACAGGAAATGTATGGTTTAAGGTAGGCCAACCCTGAATGTATGCTGCATGAAAAATTCTCTTTCACAGGCATCACTATAAAAAAACAACCCAACTCTTCTTCCCTTAGCTAAAGGCCCATGATCTACCTGTGTGAAGACTGGCTCTGGGCCATGCAGAAACCAGAAGCTTCCACATTTGCCTTAGCTAGAAATTTTGTTCAGCTAGAACTACCTGGGGAGCCCTTAAAAAGGGGAGCTCTGAACAGCTATCATCACCATTCTTCAAGAGCCTGAATTGGAGGCAGGGGGCTAGAATCTGTAGTTGTAAAGTTTTCACAGACTGAAAAAATTAAAAGAAAAACTTTAGGTCAAAGATCCTATGAGGTACCTTTCCCAGCACTGTGCCACGTGTGCCAAGTCAAACCATACACCGTTTTTCCATAGGCATTCAGAGAATCTTGAGTTCGTGCTCAGGTTGACCAACCTCACACCGCGTTCTAAGGACAGTAACTTGAATAAGTTCAAACAGGCTAGCAGATTCTCTAAGGAGATGGAAGGCCCGTGAATGTAAGGCCAGATTAACTCAGAATGAACCACTGTGTTTTGTCCACAGGTTTCTGTGCAGGAGAAGCAGGCAATCCTGATGATCAAATCCAGCAGTGCTTCCCTGATGGGCCATGTCAACGACCTGAGGGCAAATGCTAGTGGAAAATTCTAACCCTTGCCAAGTGAAAGTTCTGCAATTTTATCCTGGTTTTTGTCTGTTTGTTTCCTGTCTCTTTGGGTTAATCAGATATAAAACACCCCACTCTAGTAACTACCTTCCACCTGTCAACCCCTAACACTGGTCAAATTCCTCTCTTGCTTCCTAAGTCCAGAGTTCTGTCACTCTTCATATAATAAAGAGTTCCTACTGGCAGTTCTCCCTTACTGAATGAAAGACGTAGCTTTTAAATATTGTTAAAATTTTAAATGATTCTTAAATATATATTTTATCTTAAGAGCTAGAAAGAGATGTTTATAAGTAATGATACTTAACACTTTCTATATATTTGGGGGGAGGCATTACTGCCTTCTGGTGGTTGTGGGAGCTACCCAGCCTTGCTGCTGCTGGATTTGAACCGCCAAGCCAGTGGGCCACAGTCCCACACTCAACCACTACACCACTGGGGCTCAGCCCAACACTTTCTATTTTTTATGGCAAAAATTAACACTGATAAAAAATCAATAGTCAGAAAAAAAATTTTAAAAATCAATAGTCAGGAAAGGTTCCTTAGAAAAGTCAAAATCAATTCACTTAAATTACTGAAACATGTGACTGTAAGTCATAAAGCTTCACTATGTTCCCAATTTGAGTCATACATTTTGTAGTGAAGCAGGAAAAATGAAATTCTTTACTAGATAAACCCAATTTGCAGACATAATCATTTTCCTTTCCTGTTCAGTCCCTGGCCTGAATAGTAGTAAGCTATCACAGCATGCTGCTATATTCGCTCCAAAATGGATTTTGTGAAGAAGCCCTCCTTGGGTTGTGCTTGGCACTCAGCTTCGAAGTGAAGAGCTCTGTCACCCTTCATATAATAAAGAGCTCCCACTGGCACTTCTCCCTTACTGAATGAAAGACGTCGTTTTTAAATACTGTTAAATTTTTTAACGATTCTCAAATACATACTTTATCTTAAGAGCTAAAAAGAGGTATTTATAAGTCATGACCCTTAACACTTTCTATATATTTGGGGGGGGGGGGGGGCGCATTACTGCCCTCTGGTGACCATTGGACCTCCCAGGTATTCTGGGGGAGAAAGAGGTCTGTAAAGACTACAACAAGGGTGGTGCTCAATACGTTGATCGCAAAGGTAGTGTGGTAGATTGCATGGCATTGATGGCCTATCATCAATCCTGTCACTTAACTGATAGCACAACTGATAGGCAGCACAACTAGTACATGCAATCTAAGTGTCAAATGCATGCGCACACAACTGCGTTAAGTGCAGCAAAACTGACAAGCAAATCGCCAATTTTCAGTCCTGGTTTTTCTCTTAAATGTAAGAAAGGGTATTAAAAATGATTGGAGGGCTGAGCCCCGGTGGCGTAGTGGTTGTGCGCGGGACTGTGGCCCACTGGGATGGAGGTTCAATTCCAGCTCCATGGAGCAAAGGCTGGGCCTCCAACTCCCACCACCAGAGGGCAGTGATGCCCCAAAAAGAAAAAAAAAAACGATTGGGAAAGCTGGACCAGGTAAGAAGACATAAACTTATCACTTTCATACAGAATGGAAGCTTTTGACACTACAAGCCAACATTCAGTTGAAGTCCAGAGCGACAGTACCCAAACACAAGAAAATGTGCTACCTCCTTGACTGCATTACTCGGCTCTACTTATTTATGTGAGTCAGCCTTTTCCCACATAAAGATCATTGAGACCAAGTACTGTTCCACCATGCCCGATAATCATTTGGAAGTGTGTTTGAGGCTGGCTGTCAGCATCTACTGTCCAGATTATGCATCCCTGGCTCATTCCATTCAGTGCAAGTCATCAGAGTAAACCCAGGCAATGAAAAAATATGTACAGTTAATTGTGCTGTGTGATGTGGACTCATGCTTATGCAAGGTACATAGACATACATTGTACATACAATTCTCAATGAATTTATGAATAAATGTAAAAAATAAAAATAAATGCTTGCATTCGTGTAGTTGGTAGATCATTTTATAAGCAGCTTGCATGCTCAGAAAGCGTGAGCACCCCTGGACTACAACCTAGGGACGTCTCAAGAGCATGTGCTTGTCCCCTGGAGTTGCCAGTAAGTTGGAATCTCTGTGACTTTACAATTGTGTATGTGTGTCCGTCCTGAATTTGGCCCTTTCTCAGGCTCTTCCCCACAACCATCCTCAATTGGAGAGCACTAAAAAGCTGCCACAGTGGCAGTGACAGCAATTCCATGAACAACTGGACTGAGAGTGCTCAGACGAGCTTCAGGACACAGTACCCCGACTCCACACTTTCCATTTGGCATCACTGTGCCCAGTGATCATCCTATGGTGCCACCCGTCTCCACGCTTCCCTCCAGATCGAAGTGATGTCTCTTTACAACAGATCATCAAAGGAAGAGGGAATAAGAAAAATCTAAATGGAAGCACGAGCTCCTATGAAAGAACTGTTTGAATAAAATTGACCAAAAATTGAAATGTGGGCATGGCCCAAGCAAACATTTCCAGCGACTATTAGTTAATTAGAGGAAGACCACCCTTTTCCACTTATTCTATGCCACTTACTCACTAGCAGTTTAAATGTGCAATATTGGACACACCCACCAAGCAGGTTTCAGTCTATTACAAAACTAGTAATATTCCCAGAGTGAGTCTGTATCAGAAACCCAATGGCAGTTGTATCGTCCGATAACGTGAGGATGAGTCCGTGTCAACTCAAAAGCAAGGAATGGGAAAAGCCCCATTACTTATCCCCCTAAGGCAGCATATACACAGCAAGCTGTAACAGCATCGATTTTCTACACCTTTCTCTGAAAATCAGGGCTTTTTTTTTTTTTTTTGGTGGCATCACTGCCCTGATAGGAGTAGGAAGCCCAGCCTTGCTTCCGGAGAGCTGCCGCTGGATTCGAACTGCCAACCCTGTGGGCCGCAGTCCCACACACAACTACTACGCCACCAGGGTTCAGTCGAAAATCAGGGCTTTTAAAATACAGATGTCATTTTTTAAAATGGCTGAATGGTTGGAACACTCTGATTTGGAGAATGCTTAAGTCTATGCCAAGCACTACTGTAAGGGCACTGCAGTTACTCTAACCCTTCCCAAGGCGCCCAAAGGCACCACTGTCCCAGATTACAGAAAAGTGAGACACAGAGAAGCAGCTCCAGGTCAGTCTTTGGAGCAAAGGCATCAATCCTTTTCCTTTTCTATAAGTTGTTTTCCAGGGGCTTTTATACCACTTCCCAACAATCCATACACCAATTGAAGCAAACACATTTATACATGTTGCCATCATCACTTTCTAAACATTTTCATTCTGCTTGAGCCCTTGCTGTCAGTTCTTTTGTCCCTCCCTTGATATGTTTTCATATCTTACACCAATCGCTGTCTCCCTTCATCCATGTGTCCAATTGTGTACACTTCTACCCCCTTGTTCACAGACATGACTGTCTGGGGTCTTCTGATGTCTGATACCGGATTCTGTCAACACCTTTGATCACACAGACGTGTGTGTGTGTGTGTGTGTGTGTGTGTCTTTTATGTGTTGCTTCCCTGTGAGATGGCCACTTGTTTAACCCCATAGGTCCTGCCCTTAGTCTGAAGACTATTTTTGGGTACTTCATTGCTTTGTTTTCCTCCCTGCTGTGGTGCTCCCTTTATGTTTTGCTTCGGTTAGGGGGGTTGGGTGGAGGTGTCATCAGACTGGGCACAATTCCTCAATCGTGCCTCTAGTGCTGTTCCCTGCAGTGTGGTGGCTCAGGGAGGGGATGCTGTGTCTCCTGGCTGGACCTCGCTGTGCCTTGTCTACTCTGAGCAGGTGTGTTCTCCTTGGGCTTTGCTGGGCCAGGATGTGGTCCACTCTCTCTCTCTCTCTGTTTCTCTTTCCTTCTTAGTTTGTTCCCATGTGGTCTGGGCATACCTGCCACTCTTCGCAGGGCTCTTATCTTTAGTGCTGTCCTCTGTAATGCAATCTTCTGAGGAGGGGAGTTGAAGTAGTTGAAATTTGGGCAACTGCAAACGCTTGTTTCCACAGCCTATCTGGTCTTCAGATGTTCTGATTACAATGTTATATGGGGAGCGGTCCATATATCCGTAGGATAGAATCACAGAAGTAGCATTTTCCTATAAATTTTTATTTCTGCCAAAGTTATGTCTCTGACTTTTCCCTATATTCATTCTGATGCTTCCCCATTAATAGGTGGTGCTGGGCACCTTATATTTTCAAAAGTTCTTATACTACCTTCTGTCAATTTGCCTATCTTGGTGACTTCCTATCAGACTTAAAATTATTCCCCACACACCACCTGACTTCTAAGATCCTAGTCAGAGTGTAATGAAAAGGTTGGCACTTACTGGTCCTATGACTACCACTGAGTCATGGGGAGTGGCAAGGAGGTGTGCTTGCAGGAAGGCAGGAAGTACCCACCCCGGGAAAACCAGTTCAGGCCAAGAGCAAGCCCTGTTACCTAATGGCCAGAAGACCTTCCAGAATTCCTTTCTTTGTCATAGTTCTTAACTTCTTAGCCACCACACACTACAGAACAGCTCTAGTTGCCAAACTTTCTCTGCTTCTGATACAGTTACATTGATTTCTGCTTAGCTTATAGACAAACTTTTTAAAGATGAACTCAACACTCTTCTGTTTCTCTAGGAACTTACAGGAAGTCCAATGAAAATCACAAAATTATCTGGCTAAACGAATTTTACACGTGCATCATCTATCGTGGGGTCACAGCTTTCCCAATGAGAAACAACTCCACATTGTGAGGTGGGGAGCAAGGCAAAGCGGCATACCCGAACACATACTCAATGCCTCACTTGATCATACCCCTTGTCTTCTATGGTTGGCATTAGAAACTGGTCCAAAGTATTTATCCATGTGCCAGCAAGACTATCAATTGTTACACCAGATACACTTTCCCTGTACTTCAGAATTTAACATCAAATAGCTAGACTCTCGGAAAGGGCTTCAAAGGAGGAAAGCAAATAAAACCCCTGAGGCTCAGAACTGAGGACCCGCTGTCTAGAGAGCTTTGTTCTCCTCCGGTCGACCTCAAACTTCACCTGAACCTGCATTTTCAAGGTTCCAAAGGTGATCCGGGGCACGGGAAGACAGACAAGATGTGCTGGGCAAACTCAAGGGATAGATCAGAGCATTTGCGAGCTAGCCCTTTGCTGGAGCACCCACGGAGTCTGCCCAACAGCACAGAACTGAGCTGAAAATACTCCCGTCAGGGAGCTGGGCTGCGAGGGTCAAAGTGCTAGCTGAAGGCTGACAGCCAGGCCATTCTAATGGCAAACGGAAGACAGACACATCCCGAACTCACTGCTCACCAAATGCTAGACGGGCACATTATTAGAAACAGGCACTGTTTACGATTAGAAACTGGACGCTGTTAGGGTGATCCCAACTTCTGGCAACCTACAGGGCAGAGAACGGATCCCAGGGATTCCAAGGGTAAAAGCTTTGCGGGAGCCCATTTCCTCTCTAGAAACGGCTTTATGTAGCAGCAGCCGCCAGGAAGCACCCACTAAAAACCTCGTAACTTGTTTGTCAAGTGTCATGCAAAATTAGGACAATAGTCCAGGTTTTCTGACACGAATTGGGTCATCTATTTCACAACTTTTGTCTTTCCACTTCCTCGGCGCCTTCGTAAAGATGCTTTGCAGGTTACTAAACCTCATTCCTCCAAGTCTCAAAGCAGCTGCTTTTAAATCCTGGAATTGCCGGCTCTACTGGTGAGCATTTACTCTCCACTTCAGAAACAGGGATCCTACTTGCCGACAGACACTGCAGAGTGGTGGTGCGGGGTATTAAAGCTGGTGTCACCACCGTCACTTACACAACCTTTAACTGCTTCAGCGGATACGACAGGACAGAAGTCATCTGAGGATAGTTATGTCCTCATGCTATTCATCAGCTCTGCGTTACCAAGCTACCTAAAGTTTGTTTTACACAATCCTCAGAACCGAGCCCTTGAGAAATGTGTAAATAACCCCCTAGGGCATGTCCTGCTCCTGCTTCCTCAACCTCCCCCCCTCCCCCGCCATATTCTAAGAGGAAGACTGAATCAGGCTATCCTAGCTTGATTAGCTTTTTAAATACCTCTCACTGACACAATTCGTTCCAAAAACCAGGCCACTGTAATGGGGAAACAGTGACCAGAATGTTCTGCAGCCTCTGGGAGTCCCCCAAGGTGGCCCTCTGGGGCTACAGCTCCTGCCCTGCAGCGCCACAGGGCCCAGGATCAGCTGATGCGTTTCCTCCGCACCTTGACCTCCATGCTTGGGACAGCCAGCTACCTTGCAGCCTTTCAAGTCACAGGCAAGGCTGACAGTCAGAATTTGCCAGGAGAAAATGCCCACCCACAAAGGGCAGGCCCTGCTCGCCCCAGCATCCCGAAGAGCACAGAGGCAGACTGCCAATCATCACCATGTCTACACCCCTCTGCCACCTTTCTCGCAGAATCTGCATTCAGACAGGCCTCCTGAGCGTACTTCAGAATTCAGTGCAGGCTCGTGACCCAGGGCCTGTATTATTTCTAGTTTTTAAATTATTTGCATCCAAGGCTGGGAGGAGCAGTAGGATGGGAGTGGTCAAATATTCAGGGCTTAAGAGATGGTTTGGTATTGCGAAGTAAGGAGCTGGGCACACTACAGAGAAACTAAAAAGGCTGGAGCTCACTTCTCATACCATTCATGACACCTGATTTTACTGTTTCCATCCAACTTCCGGAGTAAGTTTTTTCCTGATCTGAAGATAGTGCAAAATCACTATGACTGAAGACAAATGACTATGTGAGCCTGTCATTTTATTTGCCAAATCTTTATTTGGCTTCTGAGTTCACAAACATTTGTGTTGTGCTTTTTTTTTTTTTTTTGGTGGCATCACTGCCCTGGTGGGAGTAGGAAGCCCAGCCCTGCTCCTAGAGAGCTGCTGCTGGATTTGAACTGTCAAACCTCTGGGCCGCAGTCCCGCACACAACCACTATGCCACCAGGGCTCAGCTACTGTGCATGTTTAAACTAATAAATTAATCTCTGTAATTATCCCAAAAACCATTTAGTTCAATCTAGCCTACAGAAAAACCCAGCAATTCTGCTATCACTTATAAAGCCAGGAGATGGTCCCCTTCATTACCAACAATTACTGAGGTCTGTCCCTAAAAGAGTCCTGCTGCTGGCATAAACGTTACCAGTTAGACCTGTGTGAAACTACCAGCCACTCTGAGGGATCAGGACGAAACTTTCCACTTCTGTAGAATGACAGTCTGGGAAACCCAGTGTCAGTTCTACCCTGTCCTACAGGCTCGCTTTGAGTAGGAATTGCCTTGACAGCAGGGACTTTGGTTTTGGGCCCTTTACTAAAGAGTCAAAATAGCAAGTCAGTGCTTGCTTTCACCTATGAAGTAGTTCATGGGTTTTTCCCGTACACTCCCAATTTCATACACGTTGTGTCTAAAAATACGTTTCATGCTGTTTAATCTGACCCTTTGAGCTCTATGATGAGTTAAGATGCAGGCGGACATTTAGTCTGTTCACTCAGACCAACCTACACTAGACCTGACGTACATTTCTATAGTCACAGATTTATTGGACGGCACAGCACACTCACTGAGTGAATGCCAACTCAGAGTGACCCTCTATGAAGCAGGGGAGAGCTGTCCCTGTGGAGTGACGGACCCTTTGCCAGAGTAGGAAGCCTTGTCTTTTCCACAAGAGCAGCTGGCCCTGAGGGTACCAGCGCGGCACCTAACCCCCCCGCCCCCCTTCCAAGGCTCCTGGGTCAATTGCATAATGAACCCTACTAAGTAAAACAAGTTATAACACACACACCCATTAGGCACCACCAATGAAAACCACAGAGTACACTGGCAACCTGAACGTTAAATTGTGACATACCTCGCCCGTGGTGAAGGGGAGCCACCAAGCAGTCAATAGGTTACCTTATGGTGTCAGACTGGTCATTTGCTCTCCCTTCTAACCCAGTTTGGATAACTTCTGGTTTTCATTCTCTCCTGCTTCTTCCTTGACAGAGGTATATTCTCTGGTTTATTTTAACATTGTTGGCTTTTTAAAAAAATCATGTGCAGTGGGAGGGAACTGGGGAGCAAGTAATGAATGCAAGAGGGAGAGGGTGTTCTAGAGCGACTGATCATGAGCACAGAACGCTAGCACGACTTAACTGTTAGTGTGTGAGCCAATCCTGTCCCAGTGAAACTACTGGAGGGAAAAAGAAACCCTTTTCTGACGTAGACGATGCCACAAGTGAAAAGAACATTTAGACAGGAGGAAATTTTTAGCA
Organism: Nesogale talazaci; assembly: GCA_004026705.1. Lineage (NCBI taxonomy): Eukaryota > Metazoa > Chordata > Mammalia > Afrosoricida > Tenrecidae > Nesogale > Nesogale talazaci. Next base: position 51,682 of record PVJH01008903.1, on the reverse strand, counting down.
AATCAGACATTTGATAAGAGACTTGTATACAAGACTACACAGTGTTTAATGCTCAACCACATTCTCATTAAAATGAACTGAGACTAAGACTGAGCTAAGACTCCAAACCCATCTGCAGACAATGGGACATCACCTCACAGAAGGGTCACAAGGAAGGGATGAATCAATCAGAGTACAATGTAGCACCAATGAAATGTACAATATTCTAAAAATAATAATAGTAAAGAAATATACAATATTCCTCTGGTTCCTTGAGGTTTTCCTCAACTCCCCCTATCATGCCCCCAGTCCTGCCTTTCACTGCGGGCTAGCCTGGAGCATGTATACAGGTACAATGAAGAGACAAGAGCTCATGGAACCCAGTGGCAGGGAAGGTAGAGAAAGGAGGGGAGGGAGGAGGAACCAATCACAACGACAGACACACACCTTCCCCTCCCCCAGAGGGGGCCAAACAATAGAAACCACGGGGGAATGAAGACAGCGGTTGTATAACAGAGGAAAATAATAATTTACAATTTATCAAGGGGTCACACAGGTGGGAAATGAGGAGTTGACACCAAAGGTTCAAATAGAAAGTAAGTATTTAGAAAATAATGATGGCAGGATGAGCCCCAGTGGTGTAGTGGTTGTGTGCGGGACTGCGGCACACTGGGCTGGAGGTTCAATTCCAGCAGTGGCTCCACAGGAGCAAAGGCTGGGCCTCCTACTCCCACCATCAGAGGGGAGTGAGGCCCCCCCAAAAAGAATAATAACGATGGCAAATATGCACAAATGTGCTTGATATAACTGATGTTATGGATTGTTCTAAGAGTAGTAAGAGCCCCTGATAAAACCTTTTAATAAAAAAGTTAAGGCATAGTGGTTGTGTGCGGGAATGTGGCCCACTGGGTTGGAGGTTCAAATCCAGCAGCTCTCCAGGAGCCAGGCTGGGCCTCCTACTCCCACCACCAGGGGGCAGTGATGCCTCCCAAAAAAGTTAAGTAAATTGAATTAATTAGATGGTTTTAGATAATAAAGACAGGTTTTATATTTGGAAAAAAGGGAGGGGGGCTGTTGAGGACACTTCCCCAAAGTCATACAACAAATGGCCACTAAACATTAAAAGATGATCATCATTAGGAAATTAAGAAAATAAGGGCTGACCCCGGTGGCGTAGTGGTTGTGCGCGGGACTGCGGCCCACTGGGACGGAGGTTCAATTCCAGCAGTGGGGCTGGGCCTCCTATTCCCACCACCGGAGAGCAGTGATACCCCCCGCCCACCCCCACCCCAAAAAAGAAACAAAAATACCAATCAAAATCATTTCATTCATTGCTAATACAAAACACACAGACACTGACAGCTACTGGCATGATGCAGAGAAACAACGGCTGAACCTGTAGCATGTTGGGTCATCATGGAACCAGCCCAGACATTCCAGCATTAAACAGCCAGCAAGTCCATGCTTAGGTATGTACCCAAGAGAAAACAAAATGTATGTCCACACAAAAGCTTGTAGCCACCTCCATGCCTCTCACTTGGGTATGTTACAGGAAACATGGAGGTTGGCCCATGGCTCAACCCCCACAACAGCTGCCCTGTCAAAGATGGCAGCCTTGGAAGGCCAGATACCAGAATTAGTGAGACCATACCAAGCCTGACAAGAGGCACTTCCCCCAGTGACCACTAAGGGAGTGGGTGGGAGAGGGACAGGAGTTCCAAAAACAACAGGGCAGTGTAATTACCACCACCCAATCCTATTAAAAATAGTTAAGAGGGTAAATTTTGAGTTAGATCAGGTTTACACGGTAACGAACTCAAACATGTTTGTGGAGACAATTGCGGTTAGGGAAAAAACCATGACACGGAGTTGCATCATTTAGAGGGGGAAATTTGTAGTTTTGTGAGAATAAAGCTGTTTTTTAAAAATTTATGATCTGGGGGGCTGAGCCCCGGTGGCGTAGTGGTTGTGTGCGGGACTGCGGCCCACTGGGATGGAGGTTCAATTCCAGCAGTGGGGCTGGGCCTCCTACTCCCACCACCGGAGAGCAGTGATGCCCCCACCCCCCCAAAAAAAATTATGATCTGGGGCCCACGTTCCTGGCACAATCACTGAAGAAAATTGCGTGCACAAGCAAATGTGATGAAGAAAGCTGATGGTGCCTGGCTATCAAAAGAGATAGCATCTGGGATCTTAAAGGCTTGAAGATAAACAAGCGGCCATCGAGCTCATAAGCAACAAAGCCCACATGGAAGAAGCACACCAGCCTGTGTGACCATGAGGTGTGGAAGGGATCAGGTTCCAGGCAACAAATAACTAAAAATTATATCATTATAAATGAGGAGAGAGTACAAGCTGGGGACCCAAAGCCCATCTACAGGTGAAGCGACTTCCTCACAGAAGTCTCACAGGGAGGAGAAGAGCCAGTCAGGGTACGGTGTAACAAGGATAAAATATGCAACTTTCCTCAAGTTTTTAAATGCTTTTCCCCCACCCCCCCTACTGTCATGATTCCAATTCTACTTTACAAATCCGCCTAGAACAGAGGATGTACACTGGTACAGATAGGAACCAGAAACATTAGGACCAGTGGTGAGAGTGGTCCTACCGGATGGGTGGAGGGAAGGTAGAGTACAAAGGGAGAACCAATTTCAAGAATCTAGCTATGGCCTCCTCCCTGGGGTATGAGCAACAGGAAAGTAGGTGAAGGGAGACAATGGACAGTGTAAGACATGAAAAAATAATTTCTAGGGGTTGAGGCCCAGTGGCGTAGTAGCTGTGCACGGGACTGCGGCCCACTGGGACAGAGGTTCAATTCCAGCAGTGCGGCTGGGCCTACTACTCCCACCACTGGAGAGCAGTGATGCGCTCCCCCCCCCCCCAAAATAAAATAATTTCTAAATAATCAAGGGTTCGTGGGGGAGGGGGAAGTGAGGAGGGAGGAGAAATAAGAAGAGCTGATACCAGGGGCTTAAGTAGAAAGAAAATGTTTTGAGAATGATGATGATGGCAACATGTGTACAAACGTGCTTTGCCTAGAATGGATGCGTGTAAAGATTGTGATGGGAGTTGTAAGAGCCCCCAATAAAATGATTAAAGAAGAAAAAGAGGCAGATCCTCCACCAGCTGGATTGACACAGTGGTTGCAACAATGGGTTAAACATCACAACAATGTGAGCAGGGCGCAGCACTGGGCAGTGGTTCATTCTGTTGTCCTCATTCTCACTCACCACTATGAATCAGAACCAAGTCAAAGGCACCTGACTTCACATTGGCTAAAGATGTTGAACATCGTGTTATATCTTTCCTGGCTGTACATACAGCTTCCTTAGTGAAATGTCTATTCAAATCCCTTGCTTTTGTTTGTTTGTTTGTTTATTTTTGGCATCACTGCCCTCTAGTGGTAGTGGGAGCTACCCAGCCTAGCTGCGGCTGGATTTGAACTGTCAAGCCGGTGGGTTGCAGTCCCGTACTCAACTACTACGCCACCTGGGGCTCAGCCTTGCCTGTTTATCAATTAAGTCATTTGCTTATTTGTTGCTAAACTGTGGAAATTTTTCTTGAATTCTTTATATATTATTCTATATAACCTTTATCTGATACATAGATCCCAAAAATATTTTCCCAATCTCTTCACTTTGTTATACAGCCCTTTGCTAAACAGTTTTTTTTTTTAAATTAGGCATCACTGCCCTCTGGTGGTGGGAGTAGGAGGCCCAGCCTTTGCTCCTGTGGAGCTGGAATCGAACCTCCATGCCAGTGGGCCGCAGTCGCGTGCACAACCACTACGCCACCGGGGCTCAGCACTACTAAACAGTTGTTTTTATGTTGGAAAAAAAAAATTATGATCTGGGTTTCCAACAAGCTGACTGATGCACAGCATGGAGGTGGTGCAACAGTTTGCTGTGCGACAGCCAGCTGGAAGCATGGTAGCTTGAGGGACTGTGGAGGAGAAACATCTGTGACATGGCGATCTGCACCTTAAAGAGGGCAGCCTAGGCAGCTCTGCGGGACCCTGGGCCCGTACAGATCAGCATAGTGCACAGACTCATGAAGCACACGGCACTTTCTGTAGCTCTTAAGTGCAATGGAAGGCAAAGACTCCTTATTTCCTCAACTGTAAAATGTGAATAACAGTATTCAGAGTGCGTGGTTGATGGTTAAAAGCCAACCATTTACTTGTACATTTAAGCAAATCCGGTCTCTGGCATACACTCCTAGGAGTTGAGTGAATATTTCTGGGTCCAACGGGCTCATGCTACACAAGCAGCACTTAAGCAGTGGGATGAAGCTGAGCCCCCGCCACACTCCAGGCACCAATCCTGTTCAATACCCACTCAGCTGCACCTATGCGGTGCTCAGCAATGTTACAGTGCTGCGGCCAAGAAAGGGCCTGAAAAACTTTCACTATCTGTTCACTGCATTCTCCCACGAGCTTGCTGAAGCCTCCTCTTAGGTACCCTGGTCTTCAATGCAAAGTCTCCATAGCCACACCCATCTTCCTTTCTGTACCCCCAGTGGGTCAACATGCACATGAGAGCCCAATGTCAATCAATGACAACATATGCTTAAAGACGTGTGTGGGTGAGCGGAGGGGGAGGTTGGGAAAGAAGCTGCAGGGGAAATGTAGTGAAGAATCAAGGCATGCTGGTATTCCCATGAAGGCTTTAACATCATTTCAAAGAAAACAGATTGAACGTGCCCACAGTTTAGAACAGTTAGTAGTGACAGTGGGACATTCACCAAAAGGAAGGGCTACTCCAGACACTGACAGAAAACAGGAGTCTTCTGTTGCACACATTAGATTGACCCTGAATCGTCCTTCCTAATCTACTCAACTCAGACACCATTTTTGTCAGTCAGGATGGTCAGGACAGCAGTTTCCTTCTATTGTATGAAGGATGATTACGGAGTAAGACTCATTCAACTGGACCTAAAAACAATAATCTACCCCCAGTCAAAGGCCTGAGCCCACTGGCAACTCCTCCCGGGAGAAGGCTGTCTGCTGCCATCAAGATTTACAGTCCCATAAATGCTATGTGGCAACTGAACTCTGTGCTACAGGACCACAAACTGACGTAATCCTGGGTGAGTTTTTTAATTATTAAGAACACACTTTTCCATAGAGTGAATGGAGCATTACAGTGGAAAGAAGGGAGTGGCTTAGAGTCATCATACACCACACCATGCCTAAGATTTGTGCAGGGGTCCTTCATCAACTATCTTGGGGAGGAACTGAGCTCGGGCTGGAGTGGATGGGTGCAGCAATTCTACCCTGAGGTGGGTGCGGCGCTGGCTCAGAGGCAAGTAAGATCTTCACAGCACAAGGCCATGTGGGGCAAGGACAGGACATTGTGGGTGTTGTGGATAAGCCATTGTGGATTCAGCAGTGGAAGAAACGCATAGCCTCACTGGCTGCTGTCTGAAAGGGAGATTGGGTCCAACGGTGCGAGGTGATGGTTTGGACGAGTGCGGCTCCAGATGTGAGTACTAGGGGCAAGAAGAGTTCCCTGGACAAAGAAGGGGTTTAACTAGTGGCTGGAGTGAGACCCAGAGTTGGCAAAGACTGGAAAAAAGACATCAGAAATCACCACTACTGGAGAGAAGCTGGCCTGAGGGGGAAAACCTCGATGTATTAAATTCTACACTATGCCCGGAAGCCACTGCCATCTACTGAGGCAAATGAACACAGCCCGAGGGGTCAGTGAGCTACAGAACCGTCTAAAACGCTGCTGCCAGGGGCTCACTCCAAGAGCCCGGAGGCCGGGAGCTCACCAGCTAGCGGACAGACTGCCAAGGGAACAAGCCCACCACCCCCAGCACGAAACATCAACTCTCCTGTCTCCACCCCGCACCCATTTGTTACCTAACTGGCTGCTTTACAGCTGTATCACAGGCTCACTTTTTTCCTTCCAGAATTCCATAGCCAAAGGGCAAATGACAGTCCTTTGGGCTGAACTGAGTGATGAGTGTTTAAAGTGTTCCCAGAGGATCCATAATTTCTCCAATCTTTCCCTCACTGTTCCTAATCTAGGACCCTCATTAAAGCTGCTTCCCTCTCAAGTCTTCCAAAGGACTTCTCCATGCCGATCAGAACTCCCTCATCCATCGTGACAACTGATAAAAATCTGGACAAAGGGCCTGACCCCCGGTGGCGTAGTGGTTGTGCGCGGGACTGCGGCCCACTGGGATGGAGGTTCAATTCCAGCAGTGGGACTGGGCCTCCTACTCCCACCACCGGAGGGCAGTGATGCCCCAAAACAAACAAACAAATAAATTTGGACAAAGTCTGAAGATTAGCTAATAGCTGGGCTGAGCCCCGGTGGCATTAAGCGGTTGAGTGCGGGACTGCGGCCCGTGGGCTTGGCGGTTCAAATCCAGCGGCAGCACTCAGGAGTAGCGCTGGGTAGCGCCCACGACCACCAGAGGCAGTGATGCCCTCCCCCCGCCCCCCCAATAAAAAAAAAGATTAGCTAATAGCCTGACAGCAATCTATGGACACTGATCATTAATTAAAGGAGGGCTCCACATAAGGTCTTCCGTCTCTGGGAAGAAATCCTGACCAATAAATTTGAGAGTGAAGAGACAAAGCATGTCTGCTACACTCACAGTTCAGAAACAAACTCGTGTCTACTTACAGCCAGAAAGAGATAACGAGCCTGTATTAAGAAGGTTAATATGGAAAAATAATACAGAACTCTTTTACTCGTCTTACAACTTTTAAGTCTGAAATTACAATGAGATCAAAAATTTTAAAGTCCCAACCACTTCATCCTCGTGTACTGACAGCAAGACTAATGAGCAAGTGCCAGCGAGGAAGTGAGAAACAAAGTGAAGGGAAAGTACACTGAGCAAGGACACCGTGTGTTGATAGTGAGTCACTGCAGGGGCGACTGGGGCTGTGTGCCCACCTGGCCGCACCCAGGGCTGTGAGAACAACGACTGCTAGAGACCCGATTCAAGTGCAGGGTCCCTGGTCCCTCTGACGCCCAACAGATCCAGGTTAGAGGCCTGGGGTCCATGGGTGGTTTCATTTTATTAACATGGTATTCAGAATCATGCAACCATCAACTTAAATCAATAGCTACAGTGTGAATTAGCATTTGTGCAAAGAAAGAAAGAAACAAACAAAAAATGCTGAAGCCATCGACTAGTATGCTAACACATCTCCTGCTCCACTTAAGTGCCAAATCAAGATAATGTCCCTTGCCTCTGCAGGATTAGTTTTCATCAATGTGAGAAAACTAGTAAAATCAATCAAAATAGCTTTTTAAAGACCTGGAAAACAAGACAAAACACAACTTTGGCATGAAAGAAGGTGCCACCAACACATCCAAATTATTTAACAGAAAAAAAAATGTTCAGGGTTGAGCCCCACTGGTGTAGTGGTTATGTGCAGGACTGTGGCCCACAGGGTTGGCAGTTCATATCCAGCAGCAGCTCTCTAGGAGCAAGGCTGGGTCTCCTACTTCCACCAGGGGGCAGTGATGCCCACACACAGACACAAAAAATATTTAGATGCTAACATCGATTAACACAATTCATGATGATGAACCTTGAGAAAAATGACAAAATTTCGCATGAAAACTAGAATAAAATAAAAATGATAACCTCAACTCACCAGCAATTTCTACAATATCACCAGGAACAATGTCTTTGGCTTTAATCCGCTGCACACTCTTTCTGTCTTGTCGATACACTTTGCCCATTTCAGGTTCATACTCCTTAAGAGCTTCAATTGCATTTTCAGCATTTCTTTCCTATAAAATAAAAGATTAAAGCACTAAACAAGATGTAAATGTTTCTAGCCCAAATGAACCAAACCTGTAAGAGTTTCAAACATAAAAGGCAGTTATACAACCCACAAAAATACATAGGTTCAACAAGGATGTATGTACATGTGTATTTACTTTTTTGCTGCAGATATATCCACGAGTGTGGTAGTGCACACAGAAGGCAAAGTTATGAAGACTGCTTAAGATTTAACCAAGCTCTGTGAAGGAGTAAGTCACTTTAATCTTAGGAAGCAAGACCATGGTCTCAAATGATACCAAGCTTCGCTTACCTAAGGTGGTTCATAAAGATAATGTTTCATAGCAAAGCTGGGACCAGAGAAAGCTGTGAGTGGCTATCTAAGGTGCAGCTATTGGTCTCTCCCTCTTTGGAGGAAGGAGTGAAGAATATCAAAGATGCGTGAAAACAATCAATCTAATGGATTACGCAAACATCACTCCTTCAACTCTGAGAGTAGAAAAACTAGAGAATTAGTCTTGGATTGAGCGGGGGAAATGTGAAACTCACAACCGTAAGAGACCAGATTTACTGGTCATATTGAGACTGCTGGCAGTCATGAAACTAGGTAGCCCTTAGTCACCTTCAGGTCTGAACTGAGCTCTCACACGCTCACTCTATTTTCAGTCAGGCCTCTCAGGGGATCAATGACAATAGAGAGGTGTGCCCACCTTAGAATCATCAACCATCTGAGATCAAAAGGGCAGCATTTTCCCAATTCAAAGTTTAGAAGGGTTGGGAGGAATAAGGACTGGGGGGAAGTATGATAGGAGATGCTGCATTGTGGAGACTGCGATCAATATCATGAAATAAAATGTGTATGAATAACTGAGCTGCTTTGTAAACCTTCATCCAATAAAGTTTTAAAAACATTTTACTTTATCTTTAACACTAGATTTACAGACATTTCTTATATCCCCATCTCTATGGACACATGCACAAAAATCACACATTTTCTTAAAAAAAAAAAAATCAAAATCCATGGACAGCACCCAGAGAGAGAGTATGTCTGATCAGAGCACAAAGGAGCAAGGGAAGAGGAAAAGGGAGTGGAACGATCCTGGCCGGCCAAACCCCGAGGACGATACTCCCGCTCAGAGGAACCAAAGCACAGAGAGGCCCCCAGGGCCGGCCCCACTACGAGACATGACGTCCCTCACTGACCCATAGCACTACCGGGACTGTGTTTTTAGGGTTTTGCCACTTCCAAATATTTATAAATTAATCCATATAATAGTTTAAAGCTAGTATTAGCTTTTAGAGGTTTACATCTTGAACTTAATGTTTCATGATTTTTAAAGAATATTCTTTGTATTTTTTAATACTTAAATAAAATAAAATGAATCCTATTTTGATACTCCCTAGTAATTTAGTGACACTGGAGGCACAGTGCAGGATCGCCTTTGCTCTGACTCCATCATACTGAGGTGAAACACTAAGGGTGTCCAACAAAACAGCAAGGGGAACAGAACAAGGAATCCCCAGGGAATACCAAAATAAGATTTTGAGGCCAGGGTATGACACCCTATCAGACTCAACTGCAAATATTCCTAAAAGTAAACAAACAGACCTTGAATTATTTACAGGCTTTTCTTTTGTCCCTGTTTTTTTTTCTGCTCTGTTTCCTTTTGCTGCTGTGTTTTGCTCTGTCTTGATCTTTGTGCATTTTATGATCTCTGGTCTATCTAGGTGAGATAGGTGGGGGTGTGGGGTGGGAGGAAGTGCATGTCAACAAACCCGAAGGGAACAACAAATAATGCAAAATCTATGGCAGAGGAGGGTGTAGGAGGTCTGGTGGGGCTTTATCAAGGGCAACGTAAGCAAGAGGAATTACTGAAACCCAAATGAAGGCTGAGCATGATAGTGGGACAAGAGGAAAGTAAAACAGAGGAAAGAACTAGGGGGCAAAGGGAATTTACAGAGGTCTAAATACAGGCATGTGCATATGTAAATAAGGTATATGTATAATGACATAGAAATAGATCTATGTGAACATATTTATTGGTATTAAGGTAGCAGATGGACAGTGGGGCTCTACTCAAGTTCTCCTGCAGTGCAAGAACACTTTGTTCTATTAATCTGGCTTCCCATGATGCTCACTTCCCAACACCATCACTGAAGACCAAGTGGGTACCATAAGCAAATGTGGTGAAGAAAGCTGATGGTGCTCAGCTAACAAAGATACAGCGTCTGGGGTCTTAAAGGCTTGAAGCTAAACAAGACGCCATCGAGCTAAGATGCAACAAAGCCTTTGTGATCACCAGGTGTCAATAGGATCAGGTATCTGACATCAAAGAAAAAATCAATATTGTGAATATGGGGGAGTGCGGAGTGGAGACCTAAAGCCCACCTGTAGGCACCTGGACATCTCCTTACAGAAGGGTCGAGGGGAGGAGACAAGCCAGTCAGAGTGCAGTATAGCACCATCAGAACATACAACTTTTTTTTTTTTTTTTTGTGGGCATCACTGCTCTCTGGTGGTGGGAGTAGGCGGCCCAGCCCCACAGCTGGAATTGAACCTCCGTCCCAGTGGGCCGCAGTCCCGCGCACAACCACTACGCCACCGGGGCTCAGCCCCAGAACATACAACTTTCTTCTAGTTCTTTAATGCTTCCTCTACCCCACTATCATGATCCCAACTCTATCTTACAAATCTGGCTATACCAGAGCATGTACACTGGTACACATAAGAACTGGAAACACAGGGAATCCAGGACAGATAAACCCCTCAGGTCCAATAATGAGAGTAGCAATACCAGGTGGATAAGGGGAAGGTGGGTAGAAAGGGGAAACTGATCCCAAAGATCTACATATAACCCGACAATAGAAAAGTGGGTGAAGGGAGATTTTGGACAGTATGAAACATGACAAAATAATAATCTTGTAAAATATCAAAGGTTCATGAGGGAGGGGATGAGTTGATACCAAGGGCTCAAGTAGAAAGCACATGCTTTGAGAATGGAGGCAACGAATGTGCTTGACACAATGGACGGATGGATGGATTGTGATGAGAGTTGTATGAGGGCTGAGCCCCGGCGGCGTCGTGGTTGTGCGCGGGACTGCGGCCCACTGGGACGGAGGTTCAATTCCAGCAGTGGGGCTGGGCCTCCTACTCCCACCACCGGAGAGCAGTGATGCCCCCCCCCCAAAAAGAGTTGTATGAGTCCCCAATAAAATGATTATACACACACACACACACACACACACACACACACACACACATAGTAAAACAAGAAACCCTACTAACTATTTAAAACAACGTAATTATACACTATTAACTTATAAATAAAACGATGATACAATTTACTAGGATTAATACTCAATTCATGGTCTGGTCAAATTGACATATCCATACAGATAGCTATCCCCGAGAATTCTGAGAGGAGAATAATGTGAATTTGGATATATAGTCTCGTTAAATGGGTGTCAGCATAAGTTATAGATGGTAAATGTGAACAGTTTCTGTGGTTTTAGTGGAGGAAATGGAAGTGTCAACAAGAGACATGCCCCTTAACCCTATTTACAATTAAAAACAGGGCCTTCTACAAAGAACCTGCAGTCGGTTATGCACTATAGAACAGTGGCCCTCCCTCACAGCCACCCACACAACACAGTCCACACCATTCAAAATGGTAGGACAGGCAGCACACCCTAATGGTCTGGACCAACATTCAATCCAGGCTCATCCTTGATGACAAGCTATATATATGCGACACTGAGTAAGTTACAGAACACAGGATACCAGTCAGAGCACCGTCTCAACAGCCATTGACACTTCAAAGTGGTGTGTATAATGCTTTGAACATGGTTTAGTGCATAGTAAATGATGAGCAACAAATAAATAAAATTCAGTCATGCCTCATTTCTTGTAAGCAGTCTCCAGCGGTAACGACAAGGGGCTTGGATGGAACCTCAGCAAGACACAGCCAATCCACATGGCACTCATGACTATCACTTAGAAGTATTTTTTAATTCTCAATTGCAAAAAATCAGCATGTAGCAGAACTACAACGAATTAGAGACCGTGCTTAAAAAAAAAAAAAATCACACAACACTGGTTCTTAAAAAACAAAATAAACACCACATAACAAAATAAGAAAAGCGAATGTGCCCTATTTGTCTTCTCTCCCTTTAGAGAAGAAACTAGACAGCAGGGGTTTAGAGAGTATCCAAAAGGAAGCTCTTCAGCATCCTCCTCTCGCCACTTCGGCCTTCACTCTTCCCCAGCCCTCCGTTTTATTAGCACTTCATCTACATGTCACACGTTATAAATTCAATAATTCAATGTCAAGAATAGCTGTACAGGGCTGAGCCCCGGTGGCGTAAGTGGTTGAGTGCGGAACTGCAGCCTGCAGGCTTGGCGGTTCAAATCCAGCGGCGGCTGGGTAGCGCCCACGACCACCAGAGGCAGTGATGCCCACAAAAAAAAAAAAAAAAAAAAAAAAAGAATAGCTGTACAATTAACACCAGTCAATTCTAGAACATTTTCTTCTTCCTTGTACCCATTACACATGTGATTTTTTCCTAATTGTGGCAAAAATGCACACAACATTCTCCAATCCCACAACCTGGAATTCAGTATAATTCAGTGCCACTGACAGTATTCTTCATGCTGTTCTGCCATTACTGATATCCTTTTCCAAATTATCCCACCACCAGAAACACAATAAGCTCAACAACCCCTGAGCAACAACTCTGCTTTCATTCGGAAGCTCTCCAGACTTCACATTGGGCGGTTCACGCTCCGTGCCATGCAGTCTCTCTTCAAGGTGCTACAAGACGAGGCTATGATGCAAAACATGCCCACACCGGTTTAAAGATGCCAGAAGACTGTCGGCCACTGACATTTGCTCCTGACTTATTAGCTGTCTCTGAAATAGTATGGGGAATCCTAGATTTGGAAAATTTACAGTAAGTTATTTCAGTCTTGTTTTATCAGGCTTGATTTTTACAAATCCCCTTACAATGAATAGTCCTAGAATATGAAGTTGGAATTCATGATGCTAATACAGAGATCCTTCTTCAGATTACATTTTAATGTGACTGACACTGGAAAAAGAATTCATTCTCAGCATTGTTGCTATTCAAGTAGACAAACAAACGACTTTCTTTTCCCACAGTGTTTCCTACCACCCAAACCTCTGGAGAGTGGCAGTTTCACTTCCTTTTCTCCCTCTGCAAGATCAGGGCAAGGACATTCACTGAACTGACCCATGTCACTAAGTCACAAAGGGGATTTCTCTCTTGGTCCTGGCTCAGTTAGCAAAAATGTAACACACACCAAGATAAAGTACCTCAGACTCGTGAAGACAAAGATGGCTCTCCAAATCATTCTAAACTCCCCTATCGCCAGCTATTAAACTCCATCACCCCCACACCCTAACTTAGCTCCTAGTCAAATCCAACAAATAAACTGTTCTAAATGCTATTATTCAAATACACTTTAAACCTCCCTACAAATGCCATTCCCTTTCTGAAAGATTCTTCCCAGTCTCCATTTCTGTCTAATCTCAACTGTTTACACCACATCCTTTAAGAAGCGTTCCTTGATGGCTCTGACCAAAAGCGGTACTTGTTTCTCCCTCCAAACCCACTAAGAATGGACCAGGTGACTTAGCACAATCATGATCTCCCTTACTTCCAGAAGACAAAAAACAGTGCTGCTCCTACTCATTTACATACAATGGAAATAGGCTTGTGCTTGCTTCAGCAGCAGGCACTACACATACTAAAATTGGAAATAGGATTAAGACTTGAAGAGTGCTAATTAAAAAGAAAATAAAAATACAAATTCAAAAACCTTGCCAAAGTGTTTTAAGATTTACTTCTAATTCAGCTCACTCAGGGTCTGGATTCAAATTTCATATAGTCTGTGAAGTAACTACAGCCTTTGATAAGTTACTCAACCGGCCTGGAACTTCACTGCCAAGCCTGGTCAAATATGGAAAGTACATCAAGGACCTCAGGCAGTAAATGACCTTCATTATTATTTTAAAATCAAGTTCTGTGAAATGGTGCTTCTTTTGCCTACATAGCTCCAAAGAGAAACATCTGTGTGAAAATCTAAACAAAGCTGTCTTTTTTGAGGCAGAGAAAAAGCACAATTAAGGTCTTCTCAATAGGCCTCCTTGCCATATAAACCCCAAATATGCAGGTTTTTTATTTAAGATTAGAAATAGATAATTCTGACAGAATCTACTACCTCTGGAAGGCTATATATATCAAAAATCAAAAGTAATTAGACGAATTAGTCTCACATATTAAAATCTATCAAAAATTAAAGCAGATCAAGAGCTGGCATGAGCTTAGGAGTCTGTGTTAGGAAACAGCCATACAACAGAATCTGGTTTCCCTATTAAGCAGTTTCTCCCATTCATACTATCATGAAAAATTAACAGGGTTAACAGCAAACAGAAGCACGCACGCGCATGCATGCACACACGAGGGAAAAAAAATGCAGCCACTCCACAGCAGCATTTTTACTCAACAAACCAGGAAAAACATACGAAAAAGATTAAGAGTTTAAAATGCTTAGATAAATTACTAAAATTAAAGCTTGCGAATTTTTGCTTACCTGCCACACTCCCACAATTGCGTTGGCTACTAATATAAGTAAAATTACAAAGGGTTCTACAAAGGCCGTAATTGTTTCTTCACCTTCTTCAAACCAAGCCAAAACCTGAAAGAGAAATGGCATGTGTTAAGATGGAAAGATAAAAACCACTAAGCAGGTCTTGATCCTAAGTCGTGGGAACTACACAATGCAGCAGTGCCCTAAGAGTTCACTTGTCTTTTGACACAGTAGGTGAATCCCATTTTAGATGTCACATAAAATATTCTAGGTGGCCTCGCCTCACTCTCCCCACCAGTGCCTGACTTCCTCTGTGTGGCACGGGTGGGTGCGCCGTTCCACAAGGTTGTCCAGGTTCAGTTGTGAATTTCCACACGACTTGGCACGCTTCCCCCTTTTGAAACTCTAAAATCTGAAATTTTCGTCCTTTCATAAAAACCCACTGGGATTAAAAAACAACAACAACAACCTAGGCAATGTATCTCATTTTATCCATATTCAGATGCTGTCACTCAATTCACTTAATTAAGAATCACCGTCAACAACTGCATTCATCTGGTCAATAAATAGTTCCATCAAGTCATATCCATAGGTGGCATAAAATCAGAGTGAAAGCAAGCAGATCACGAACTCAAGCTTCAGGGTGTGTATTTCAGCTGGTCCTCTCCAGTGACCTCTAGCTGTTTTGCTACAGGCCCTCCTGGCTGGAGAAGGTTGCTTCGTGACCAATTTCTCCTTTGAAAGCTATCCAGTACAGCAATGCAGCACTCTGAGAACTGGTAACTGGACACTGACCACTGTCCCAAGAAAACTAAGCAGGAGTCACCTCTTGGTTCACACAAACGTGACCTTACTCTGATTTAAAAAAATTTTTTACCACTCACTGCCATTAAGTTGAAATAGATTCCCAGAGACCCTAAAGGACCGATGGGTTCAGACTGCTGATATATCTCAGTGTGGGCGAATTCAACATGCACCCACAAAGGTAGCAAAAACAAGATCCACCACCACCACCCCACAAAGAAATAAAAAACAACAACAGTGAATCTTGAAATAGCAACAGAAGCATAGTAAAAGTTATTTTGATGGTTGAAAACTTAACAAAACAGAAATGCTGTTAACTCGGTCTAAAGACTCACTCTGGAAGATTTGTCTTTAAAAGGGTATATTGGCTGAGCCCCGGTGGCGTGGTGGTTGTACACGGGACTGCGGCCCACTGGAATGGAGGCTCGATTCCAGCTCCACCGAGCAAAGGCTGGGCCTCCTACTCCCACCACCTGAGGGCAGTGATGCCCAACCCCCCACGCCCACCCCCCCAAAAAAAGAAAAAAAAAAAAGGAATTTATGGATAAGGGATGCAATCTTTTCCCATCTCCTGAGGCATATTCTCAGATAGGATTTACGGCAGCAATGTGAAGCTGCCTGACCATATGAACCACGAGAATGTAGCAGAATCCTTTAAAGGCGGAGTCCAACATGTTAATAAGGCCAAAAATAAAAAGGGAGGGGTAGGAGTCCCTAGGACTAGGTAGGGTACAAGCTCCTACTCCTGACAGTTGCCCGCACCAGTGGCAATAATGCAAAGGGGCAGGTTGGCCTCGCCGGGGACCAGTATGGGAGCGGCTGCCTGCTTCCACTAAGGCATTGCTGGGGTTAAGGCCAGGCCTGACGCCAGGATGAAGGCCTCCCTAGGAAGTTATAAATTGCGATAGATGCAAGATCACAGCTGTTCTGGTACTAGCTTTCCGAGCCTTTGCCAAAGAGTCTATCAGAAATAAGAAACCTAATTAGTTCTTGGAGGAGAAAAATTGCAACTTGAAGAGCAACTGGGACCTTTGGGGAAGGTCAGGGAGGCATTAGCAACTCTGAGATAAGCTTCACACCTTGTTAGGGCAGGGGTGAGCTTCCCTCTTGGCAGGGCAAAGGAACAAACTCAGGCGGTAACAGCTGGTGCCCAGGAACAGGCTAAGACAGGTGTGACAGGTCTTCAGTGCAAACCTCAGCTCTGAGAAACCTGTGCTCCTTGTTATAGGAGTGTTCCTCCATTAGGAAGTCATGTCAACTTCACGAGGAAAAGAGGACTCGAAATGTTCGCATGGCAGACCACGCTTCCAAATCATTATTTGAAGCCAGAGGCACTGATTACAGTAAGATGTAAATCAGGGCCTAGCTAAGTAACTAGAGCAGGCAAATCTCTTCGGGATAAAAGAATGGGGCAAACCTATTTGAAACGGACACACTCATCCTAACAACCTAAACATTCATTATAAGCCAAAGAATTTAAAGCTAAACATCCGGGGAAAGGGAGCCAGGTTTCATGGACAAGCAAGAGCTGGTCACTTCGGTTGAGATGACAGCTTGTCAGTTTTGGTCTACCAATAAGATCAGCTCAAGTTTAGGAGCCCCTAGGTAGCACACAGTTAAGAACTTGTCTTCTAGTGATTCGAACCCAACCAAAGGTAGCCCTGAGGACAGAGGTGGAGCCTGCTTCAGAATCCGCTGGGGAAAGTCAACTGAAAACTCGGGCATTCTCTGCACAACAGCTGGCACATGCTGGATGGCAACTTCCAACACGAACCAAGCCAGAGGCGATCACGAGGGGCTGTGAACTGATGGAAACAGTCGATTTTGCTGTGAATTTTATAGCTGTGATCTACAGAATAGAAGGTTTTGTACAACTAGGATACAAGACCCTAAGTGATGGACAAATTTTAAATATTAAGAAAGCAAAGGTCACCAAACGCTCTAAACCACCCGTAAAGAAAGCAGAAAAGGCCAGAGCTGCTCAAGTCCATCAGTGCTTCTGCTCCGGTTTGCTTTACCCTCAGCAGTACTTGAATTCTGAGACTGACCAGCAAGTAGCTTCAAAGTTCAATTTGCTCACACTTCAATGTTTTTCAATATTGAACTTACTAATTCAATACGAAGGCACATTTTGAACTGCAATTAAATAGGGTAGGATAGGACAGCTTCCAGTTGTTACCAAAGCCATCTCACTGTGCAGATTTATGGTTCACAGCCAAGATGCTGAAGGGTAGAGAGAGGGAGGCAAATTATGACCCAAAGTTTTTTAACAAGTGGGTTCTGGTATAAATCAGGAAAAGTCACATGACATGGTGACTCAGAGTTCACATCAACATGTGGGGATAAATAGGTGGATTCTTAAGAAGAGGGCTCCCCACCACGCAAAGTAATAAATGTCACAATTTTCCCCTCCAGAATAAAAACAAAAATAATGAAACCCCCCCCCCCCCAAACCATCACTATGAAACGGTTTAACTTTATGGAGTGAGGCATTTGGCTAGTTAGTCACTGTTACTAGGCCTCATCCTCTCTGATGCAGAGATACAGCGAATGTCAGTCACTCACTCTTCAATGTTTGCAGACTTGACAAAACAATATTATAAACAAATGCAAACAAAAAACTCTCCACCTTCACACCTTCTAAGAAAATCTCTAAATTTGGAAAAGTCAATTGCTCATTCATTATGCTTTCCTTTTTAACCCCCACGCCTCCCCAACCACCACACAATTGAAAAGTATTACATAATGTGGTGTCAAATGCTTCCTGTATACATACTTTGGAGAAAACCAAAGCAGTTCTCACATGTGTTACAGTCCTGGAAACTCACAGGGGCAAAGAGGTCACGGGGAGCCAGCATCGATTCGACAGCTCTAAGAAACCGCCAAAGGCAAGTGTTTCATTATACCACTGTATTAAAAATACTAATCTCGGCTCTGTACGGAATCCCTTTCAAGGAGTCTAGTAGGAATACTAGAAATAATACAAATTACTCAAATCAGTCCAGTCTAAAAAGGTGCAGTGGCATTTTAGAGTCCCTGGGTGGCTGAGGGAGAAGAATGAGGATGAAGGTGGCAGAAAGGTTACGAGAAAACCTAACAGTTGACTGGAGACCTCGTGTCCTGAAAGGACCTGAAGGTCACCTTAGAGACCTTTCCTGGACACTGCACAGCATCTGGCACTCCCCTTTCCTTTCTCTCCACAGCACTACTTGTCTTACAACTTGTTTTTCACAAAAACGTTCATGGCCAGGCCAAGAACTTTGTCCGTTTTGTTCACCAAGACTTGGTAAAATAAAAAAGGAAGGGCATTCCAGGTAAGCAGCGAAATGAATTGTATGATGGGCAGAAATGTTACTGGAGGTGAATGAGGGCAAAAATCAAATGACAGAGGTATCTGAATGTCAAATTCAGGAAGCTCAGCATTTCTCCAAATGCATCTAGAGATGTCAAGTTCGCTAGTCAAAATTCAAATGACCTCCAAAGACTTCGCATGTTCTGATGATAATAAATTAACAATGAATATTACAAATTAACTAAACTTTATCCTTAACCAGTCACGAGAACAAATCTTTATTGTTATTTCCAACTTTCTGCTACTGCAAAATATTAACTATGGTTAACAGTTTACTAGTTAGGCTGAAATTTGAAATTAATTACTAAGGCCTAATAGCTATTTAAAACTCCAGTGGGGCCTGGTGTTGTAACGGGTATAGACATATATTCCAAGAATTGAATGTTCAAGCTTGCAAGAGTTTGAATCTCAGTGTTTTTCTTGTTAAACTAAAAGGAACACACACACACACACACACACACAAACACAAACACACGCTCTGCTTCCTTTTGTGAGATAGCGAAGTGAATTAAAAGGTCAAGAGCAACACCGCAGTGTCAACCCTACAAGAAAATGCAACCAAGGAGATTTAACACCCACAATTTCCTGATCAAAGAAACGAAGGCAAATTTAAGCAAATGCTGCAATAAAACTACTTACATCCGTTAGTATTGCCAGATGGTCATGCACAAATAGAAACCTACCAACGCTATTTCCTGAGCATTAAACTCCCAAAGGTAACTCAAATTTCACTTCCAAGATACATTTCTACAAAACTGCAACCAGCCGTTGTCGTGCCCTCTCCAGCAAACTCAAAATTCACTTGGAAATACCCAATAGCTCCCAGTTGCTTCGGAGCCAAGAAAACAACCCCAACATCCAAAAGCTTCTTTATTCCATCAGCAGCAGTTATTATTTCAAATCATGCTTTCGATCCCCATAGAGAGAACTCGGGCAAGCTGGTGTTGGACCAGTTCTGGACCCCACAGTTATCTCAAGTGGACTGAGCCAAGTTCGGAATTATGGAGCTGGGTTCAACGTAGTCTACGAGCCTCGATACATCGTTTGCTCCATGATAAGGGAGTGCAAGTTGTTAGCCAAACAGGGAAATCAGTTTCTCTTAATTAGTAAAGTAGCATTTACTGCAGGGGGGAGGCTATCTTATGAAAGATCAGCGCAAAGACACAGGAGCATGAGGTGTGGAGGAATCCAGTAGGTCAACTCGTTTGCTATGTGACACGCTCCATTTTGTTCAACAGATTGGGAAAACTCTTGTATTGGGGAGCCATTAATAGCTAAACACCACTGGGCTCCCTCTCACAGAAGGTACAAAGTGGCACCGGATGCCCACTTCTTGGCACTGCTTTCAATGAGACGGAGATAAAGGCAACCTGTTCCTTCACCGCTTCCCTTATCGACTTCTCCAAATGTCACTCTATGGCACGCTTAGCATGCAGGCTGAGTTAGACCCCTGGGGTCTGCGGACATACAAAGGAGCAAAAATGAAACTCCAAAATCCTTCTGGACATGACATACTGTAAATACAGTTGAAACAAAATACTAAACCTTGAATTGCCTGACCAAAGATGACTCCTTTCTATTATCTCTTCAGCTTCTCACCTGGAAATACGACTTTCTTACTCTCAAAGAATAGTAGCAATCCATTGGTCTCAGGAACCTCAAAAGTGATGCAACCAAATAAAAGACATACGTCCTGCCGTCACTTTCACCCTTCCAACGCTGCCTATTTTGATACCGATTACATTCACACATTTATTTTGCATCTTACTTCATGTCAATTTTGCCAAGCCTGGAGAAAAGTATCGCCTGAATGAATTTCACTTCCTATTGTGCTTTTGTAAGAATAAAAGGCTGTAGCTAATTTAGGAACAAAAAGGCATCTCATGCTGTTAAGACTTAGGAACATCTGTGTCGTGTTCATAAACGTTTTTTAGGAAATTTACACCAAAGTGTCAAGCCCAAGAAAAGATGTAATAAATTAATTGTAAACAGGAAAAAAAAAAAAAAACCTAGAACTATTTCCTCAGCCACCCTCCTCTGTCTATTACAGCGCTCTACATTTCACCAGTTCCTTAGCAACCATACAGGACTGGAACAGGCATGCAACAAGAACATGGAAAAAAAGACTGCTGGGCTTGGGGGATTTTTTTCCCTTAAAAAAAAAAAAAAAAAGGTTCAGAACCAACTGCTCTGAACCCTCGTCTCTCAACCTAGGATGCACTCAAGAGAGGGGTCCAATTTAGATGTCACCCTAAAGGTCAGTGTTGGTCATCATTGCCATAATCATTCTTGTCACTGTCAGAACAGTGTCACCTGCACCATTACCAGCAGGGAAACGCCACTAGAATATTCCTTTTCAGTTCTACTTACAGACCACCACGAGCCTGACACAATCACCTTCCACACTGTATTGAACATGACATTGTGAGAACCTCAAACAGTGCGGGTCTCCCGCTGAAGAACATGGGGTATTCAAAAGCTGACTAAAAATGCGAAAGCCCCCACTGCACCTAGAAAGAAATTTCTATCTGTTCTATAAAAGTCGGGCATCTGGGTTCATTCTTTTCCGAACATGAATAGCTTCCAGCGTTTATAATATGGAAATGTCAAAAGATACATATATATATGGAAATGTCAGATTTTGTTAGTGTTTTTTTTTAACCTAAGGACATAATATACCTCTCCTTCAATGAGCACCATCGTTTCCTGGGTTCGCATCTATAGAATAGCCTCAAACTTTTAAATTTTCTTTAAAGGACGAAATGGAAATGTCTTTTTTTAAAATACTTACAAAAGATATGCACGCTGCCAGCAATAAAATTCTAACTAGTAAATCTTCAAACTGTTCAATCACAAGTTCCAGCAAGGTCTTTCCTGTTGGAAAACAAACACGTTTTATTTGTTGCTAACTTTCATCTTCACGCCGTGGGATCAGGAGGGGGGGCGGGGAGGAAGGTGATGAGGTTTGTTAGACGGCTTACCTTCTTCAGCTGGTAACTCTGGAATGGAGAAATTCGCCAAGCAGCGTCAGAAGGGGGGGGGGGGGGAGAAAAAGGCATTTTTAGCACTTTGCGCTCTTCAAACAGTGCACGCCACACCGCCCTTTCTTGGAAAGGCCGGACTAGATCTGGGAACATTTTTTCCCCCCTCTGAAACTCTAACACGAACGAGCCACTAAAATGAAACCTGCAGTGCGCTCTCACGCCCAGGGTGACGGCTTCGCCACCGACACCGGCCTCCGGACCCGGGCGGCGCTTCCACAGCGTCCTCCCTTCCCGGCGTCCGAGGACGGGCGGCGGCTAGCCCAAAGTCAAGGCCACCGAGAAAAGCGCCCGGGGCCGCCCCAGCGCCCGGCCGGGGCCGCGGCTCGCGCTCGCGCGGGGGCCACGGCGCCGGCGGCGCGCCGCGAAGGTCAAGGGCTCCGGGAGCCCCGCGGCCCGGGCGCAGGTGGCCAGCCCGCCGGGGCGCCCGCCCGCCCCCTCCCTCCCTCCCTCGGCCGGCTCGAGGGCTGCAGCCCCCGCGGGCGCCGGGCCGGGCCGGGCCGGGCCGGGGCCCACGCGGCCGGGCAGCCATCTTCCCCGCGCTGGAGCGCGCGGCGCGGCGCGGCGCGGCACCTACCGTTGGAGCCCCATCTCTCCTTGAGCTTCTTGACCTGCTCCAGGCTCAGCCCCGTGCTCTCGTTCACGCCGAAGTTGCCCAGCACCTCCTCCACCGTCTTTGTGTGCGCGTTCTCCATGGCGGCCGGGGGCCCGGCTGGCCTCTCCTCGCCTCGGCCTCGGCCTCGCCCGCGGGCCGCCGCCGGCTCGTGTCACCCGGGCACCCGGGCGCCCAGGCGTGCCCTGGCCGATCGCCGCTGCCGCCGCCGCCGCCGCCGCCTGCCTCCGGCCACTTCCGCCTGGCCGGCGGGCGCTGAAGCCCCCCGCGCCGCTGCCCAGCAACCCCCCCCCCCCCCCGGCTGGCGGCTGGCCCCCCGCACGGGCCGACCGCGCTCCCGGCCTTCCGAGTGCCCCGCGGGAGGGAGGGCCTCGTCCGCCCTCAACGGCCCGCCGGCTGCGCAGGCCGCGGCCCCGAGCCCCTCCCGAGGCGAGCTGGCCCGCGCGAGGGGGCGCCGGTCGACCCCCGAGGGCCGAACGTGGCGAGCCGGCTGGCTGCTGCGCGGCGCCTGGCCCTCGGCTTTCTCAAGCCCCTCACCCCCGACAGTGGCGGAGGGAACTGCGGCGGCGGCGGCGGCGGCGAAGGAGGTGGCGTCGGGGACGGCTCCGCAGCGGCTGCTCTAATAGCATTTATCGGCCGCTGCCTCCCCTCTCGCCGCCGCCGCGGCATGTGGACGTCGCTCATTGGCCGAGAGCGCCCAGCGCGGCTCGGGCGGCGCGACCCCACCCCCTCCCCGCGGCTCGCTCCCTCCCTCCCTCCCGCCTCGCGCCCACGCCGCCGCACAGGCCACGCCCCCTCCGCGCGCCGCTCCAGGAACCCGGATCGAGGCCGGCGCGCGCCCGCGCAGTGCGCGCTGCGGCCCGCAGAGGCACGCCCGGGCTCCTGTCGTCTGTCCTGTGGCTCGCTGTCCTCTTCGCCCCCGCCGCCGCCGAAGCCGGGGTGGCAGAGCCTAACAGGAGGAGGGGGCTAAGGGGCCGTCATTGGTAGCCCCGAGGTCCGGTGGGTGGCACTCGGTCCATGCTAAGGTGTCCACAGCGGTGCCCTGGCTCTTTGCCCTCTTTCCAGGGCAGCGCTCTGCACGCTACTGTGACTACCCCCCCCCTCCCAAGCCCTCTCGGGAGCGAGACAGAAAACTCCCGCAGCTCCCTCCCCTCGAGCCCCCCATCACCCCGTCCCTCATCTGTGGCCGCAGGGGTGCCGCACCCTCCCAACCCCAAACTGGGAACGCCACCGCATGCAGTATCACCCCCACTCCTGGGGCTAATGACCCCGGTCAGGGATCCCCGTCGAGAGCCTCCCTACCCACCACCCCCATCTCCGGAGGGGGGGGGCGCTAATTTTAATAGCCCCCAGAAGCCAGTGAGGCTCGCCTGCAGAGAAGTCACAGGCTAGACTGCAAGAACTAAATGCAGCTAGGATTGCGTCAGGCACTGGGTTCTGACGTGGAAAAGATCCAGGCGATTTTTCTAGATTCCACTTGCCCGGGTAGGGCAGGGACTTCATTCCGGCATCGTTTAAAAAAAAAAAAAAAAAACACGTCTTATTGTGGTTTGGCTGAAAACGTATGGTACAAATTCGCTTCCCATTCAGCAGTCCACACTGTGTGCTGCATGACATTGGGCGCGAACCCCTCTGAGTGACAGTACTCTTCGTATTCCCACCCTGGGTCCCCCTTTTCCGTTCGCCCGTTTCTGTTGTCCCTTCCTGCTTTCTGAGTATTTCGGCAAATGCTGCCCTTTTGTTCCATCAGGAGCAAGTCTTCCACGGGTGCTGTTTGTTCAGTTTACATGCCTGTCTGTTGTTTGACTGAAAGGTGATTCCGGGAAGCAGGTTCAGATCCAGGTTTACCGGGTGTCTAAGGGCCCAAAGCTATGCTTCACCCACGAGTTTGCTTCTGGGAGGTCTATACAAAACCCAAGTCACAGCAAGCTAAAAGCAATGTCATCAATAGAAAGCAGTGATTCCTATTTAACAAGGAGAGACCTTTCACTGAGTCCATAAACAAAACTGAGCATGCATCATAAGGCAGCCACCTTCAAGAAGTATGGTCTGTTGCAGGAGGAAGCACAGATACACATCCACAAGAACAACTTGTGGCTATCAATTCTGAATCACTGTGACCCTACAGGACCAGACAACTGTCCCTGAGGCTTTCCGAGCTGTGTCTCCTTAGGAGAGTAGACAGAAAGCCTTGTCTTTCTCCCTCTGAGAAGCTGCTGATTTCAAACTGCTAACCTTGAGGTTAGCAGCCCCATGCATTACCCACAATGATATCAAATGTGGAGCAATTCCTTCAGCAAATGCAAATCTCAGAGCATTCCGCAGGGCGGGGCAGGGTGGTGGTGGGAGATCAGGCACGTCATTTCACTATTTCCAAGTAGAGGCTGGCCTGCCCCTTTGATTGATACTTGGAAAGGGGCCAAGAAAACTACACAGAGCAAAACAAACAGAAATGTGCTTGTGTATGGCTACGCACGTAAGAGAAGGAAGGTGGAAACTGGGCCACGGATACGAGCCTCTCCTGAAGGCCCATGGCAGTCCTGGCACGGTGTGGTGATGGAGGGCTGGTGGTTCTGCACTAGCACGTCAATGGTTCTTCTGCTTTCTTGCCCAGCACCAAGGGAAGCCCCAGGCGGCAGGAGAGTCAGGACCTCTTCTCGGCCTGGAAATCTTGACCATGTGACTTTGGCTCTCCATTCTGTGGCCTGACTTCTCCTTGTCAAGCACTTATGACCTCTAGGGCCATGTAGAATGCCCATCTTCCTAGTGAAAGACCTTCTTCCATCTTGTCATTCAGTTCTCAACTTCAAGGTCACCCCCTAAGATGTCATTGTGGTCCACCCATTCTCATATGGCCATCCTCCTTGGGCAGCCTCTATCACAGGGGTGCTCAACATTGATCAGGTTCAATCTGGTTTGTTTTTTTTTTTAGTTTTTTAGGCATCACTGCCCTCAGGTGGTGGGAGTAGGAGGCCCAGCCTTTGCTCCTGTGAGCGGGAATTGAACCTCCATCCCAGTGGGCCGCAGTCCCGCGCACAACCACTACGCCACCGGGGCCCAGCCCCTGATCTAACTCTTAAGCCTAACAGTAACCCTAAAACTAACACTCTAAGTCTAACACCAACCCTCACCCTAATCCTAACCCGTCTATTTTTTTAATACCATGGGATCTTGAACCCACACTACATTTGCGATTCACTAGTAGATCGCGATCGATGTATTGAGCATCCTCCTCTATCACATTATTCCATTTTCTCCTCTCCACTGCACTTACTTCTGATGCTGCATTTTATTTTGTGGCATCACTGCCCTGGTGGGAGTAGGAAGCCCAGCCTTGCTCCTGGAGAGCTGCTGCTGGATTTGAACCGTCAACCCTGTGGGCTGCAGTCCCACACTCAACCACCGCGCCACCAGGGCTCAGCCTGGTGCTGCATTTTTGTTGAGCTGTTGGCTGCCATCGAGCCCCCAGTATGGGTATAAATAAGCTAAGGACAACAGGACAGGGCTGTCTCGTCTCGTTTCAGTGCCCAGAGAGGTACTGCACACACTAAACAATGATTGAGCATCCAACTTGGGAATGAATGAGCCCCCCACCCCCGTTCCCAACTATCCAATGACTTGTAAAGGAAGGTTACTGATTACGGGCTGGGGGAGCCCAGGTGGCATCGTGGGCTTCTAACTACAAGTTCAGCAGTTTGGAGACCTCCATTTGCACGGTGGGGAAGAGATGAGACATTCGACTCCCATAAAGAGTTCCTCTCTCTGAACCCCACTATCTTATAGGGCCCCTAGGAGTTGGACAAGACGACTTGGCTGTGGGAAGGAAGGGGATGGGGAGGAAATTTGAGCTACTTGCCTCAGGAAAATAGCTAGGAAGGGTCATTGGGTTTTCAGTTCTGAGTCAATTCTTAGTGGAATTCCCCCATCCTCTTGGCTTTCTGAGATCTTAACTCTTTATGGTAGGTAAAGCAATGGTAGGTAAATGGTAGGTAAATCTTTTGGGCTGAGCCCCGGTGGTGTAGTGGTTGTGCGCGGGACTGCGGCCCACTGGGATGGAGGTTCGATTCCAGCTCCACGGAGCAAAGGCTGGGCCTCCTTCTCCCACCACCTGAGGGCAGTGATGCCCCCCCCCCAAAAAAAAAAGAAATCTTTCTCTTGCAGAGCAGCTGGTGGTTTCAACCTGTTGACCTTGGACTTAGCAGCCCAACTCGTTACCCACTGCACCACCGGGTCTCCTTAAAGTAAACCAAAGCAGAGTTCAATAGCATTTCGCTTCCTCATGGAAGAGTCATGATTCTGTTCGCACTGGCACTGCTAAGACATTGCCATCACCCCTTTGGCTGTTGTTGGCAAATTTTCTACCTCCTGGGGCTGAAATCCTCTCTTAAACAGAAACTAAGTTTTTGCTGGGATATTCCTCCTTCTCTATTTCCATACCGGGTGGGGAAAATGTCTAAAAGCAAGGCTGCTAAACAAAGGTTAGAGTTAGGTGATGGTTCAAGTCCATCACAGGTGACTTCTGAAAGGCCAGGCACTGGAAATCCTATGGGACACAGTTCTATTGAAAGAATATCTTTTGAGGCAACTAGTTTTGTTTTGTTTAAAGCCATTGGTTCTTCAACTGGTTGCTACCTCTAACCTGGGATATTGTCTATTAGTGGCCAAACCTTACTATAAATCCAGTCTCCAAACTGCAAAAGGATCTTGTTTCTCTTATGTAGGCATAAACTTGTGCTTAAATTAGTTTATCCACTGAATTACAATAGCTTCTTGGTAACAAGATTAAGAAAAGTT
Organism: Nesogale talazaci; assembly: GCA_004026705.1. Lineage (NCBI taxonomy): Eukaryota > Metazoa > Chordata > Mammalia > Afrosoricida > Tenrecidae > Nesogale > Nesogale talazaci. The sequence goes on along the minus strand of PVJH01008903.1, from coordinate 24,737 downwards.
TAAAAGTAAGCTTGGGTTTTTAGAAATATATTCACCACCACCAAGGCTTCAAGCTCTATTCAATAAATTGAGGACAGAGAGAGAAAAGGAAGAATGAACAGCAGCTGTGATTCAGAAAGTCAGATGATTTCATCAAAGGACTTCAAAGGCATCAGTCAGGGGTTGTGGGGGGAGAAGCTGGGAGCTGGTGAGCAGGTCTGGTTTTAAAAGCGAGGCAGACAGAAAAGAATGACTTGCAAAAGATGTTCCAGGCAACCCCCTAGCCTTCTACAGGCCTCCAGTAAATTGATGGAGATTGCAAAAGGCATCCTGTTCCATACGTGGACCGCTCTGATCACAACAGCAGAGGAGCCACTGGTCACACCATGGGTTAGAGGTTGGGCTGCAAACTGAAAGGGGGATCAAAGGCTGGTGGGTGAAAAGCCTTGTGGATCCAAAGGCGTGGGAAGGCTCACAAGGCTCACCAACATGAAAGGAAAGACAGAGAGAGGTGGGGAGGTTCCTAGGACCCTCCTTGTGGGTCCAAATGGAGGCACCCCCAAGTCAGGCTGTGACTTGCTTAACAGGCTAGCCTCCACCCCTACGTTTTTCTCTCTTCAAGTGTCATGCCTGATGCAACTGCCATAGACATCGTTCTTGGTAAAGTAAGGGGCAGTGGGAAAGAGGAAGACTCCCCCCCCCCGCCCCGCCCTGGCCCCCGGAGGAGATGGATGTTCACAGTTGCTGCAACAATGGGCTCAGACAGAGGAACCATTGTGAAGAAGGCGGGGGACCGGGCAGTGTTGTCCATCGAGTCCTATTGCACATCTGGTTACTATGGACCAGAACCGACTGGATGGCACCAAACAATAACTCTGACAGCAGTCTCATTCTGGGCCGGATCGCCCTCACGGGAACCTTTAGACCTTTGTTCTTGATCGGTCTTCTGCAATCGCACTGGATCAGGTGAATTCTTCTATGTGATAGAAGGTAGTGATGAGGTAGAATCGGCTAGATGTCAACGGGTCTTGTGTTAAAAGTCTCCTTTCCCAGCTGAACAAGAGCAGCTCGGTCCCCGAGCTCTTCCTCCTATAAAAGGGCCACAAAGAGGTCCTGGAAGACTGCCATTATCTTTTCATTTCCTGTTCCCACAAACTTTTTGAAGCCCTGCCATCCCTCCACATCCTTGTCACCAGTTCTGCACCCCACACTGGGCATGGGCTTGCAGTGGAGTGACCCTTCCCCCTGCTCAGGGTCCATGTGTGAGCTGCAGAAAGGTTCCATCTTCCCATTGGGTGTTTGCGCTTTGAATCCAGACGCCGGCTTGCCTGAAATGGAACGTGAGCAGGCTCCTTTTGGCCGATGTGGGCAGTCTGTTGCAGTCTCTCAGAGTCTGGCCGTCAAGCGACAGCTCCCAGCTTTGGCTTGTCCGCACAGCGACTCAGCATGCCTTCTATGTCGGCTCCCAACAGAATCACCAGAGATTTCTCCTGGATTGAAAAGAGCTCATCACCTAGACCTTGTGGTTCAAGGGCTAAAAATCAGCTTAACTGCGGGTCCCCAAATCAGTAACATTAGAATTCTATAATCCACCCCTTTCCCAGCCCAAACCTCCTAAAATATGTTATTATGCAGCACTGGAATGGCTATTCTTCTTCTGGCAGAGCAGCTGATGTAGGCAGCTTGACTCATAAAAAAATAAATCACAAGTTCTCATTGTAAGAGTCTAACATTGAGAGGCAGGTGGGAACTAAGACCATTCCAACAGACTTACTTCCACCTGGCATGTATCACTCACTGCTGGGCATAAGCTGGTTGGGTGAGGTGGTGGGCAGAATTGCCTGTATTATTTAAGTTGTCAAGCCACTTATGTTATTCTGCAGATGCCAGCCCACTGCGCCATTATCTAACCCACATTTCTCTTTGTCCTTAAGAATTTTATAAAAGGACTTTGTCAAATTCCTTGCTGAGATCCAAATTGTCTACAAGAGTCTCCAAATCCACATTGTTTGGATCTTTAAAAAAAAGTTTATTTTTTATTTTGTAGAAATCTTTTCAATGCCTATGGGAGCAGCAAGACATTATTTCTTTGGGAAAATCTGCTGCAAGAAAAAAAACTCAAGTGTGATAGACTTAAGCAAATGTACAATAGGTCAAAGATGTCACTTTGGGGACCAAAGTGTGCTTGACCCAACCCATGATATTCATCCAGTGTTGAGAATCCTCATCCATGTGGGATCAAAAGGGAAGCAGCATTTACTCAGGGACAAGGTGCCTAGGGTTGGGGGAAAGGAATGGAAACAGGAGCAATGGAGAAAAGAAGGAAGGTAACGGGCGGTACCTGAAGGGGACGGCAGTGGGTGAGTTGAATCAGAATGTGTTAAGACGGGAATGTAAAACTATGACATGTCCTGTAAATCCTTCGCCTAATTCATAAGACGCTAAAACAAACAAACAAAAAGACCTGCCCTGATGTGAGTGTTTTCCAGAAGCAGGCAAAGAGAGAGGTGAGAAGAAAGACAATGCTAAGCCTTCAAGTTGAGCTTCTGTTAAGGGTGAAGGGAAATTTTGAAAATGGTGATGGTTGCATGACATGATGAATATATTTGATGTGACTGAACTATGTATGCGAAGATTGTTGAAATGGCTGTTTTGTTACTTACACTTTTAACACACACACACACACACAGATGAACTGGAAAACACACAAGTAAACAAAAAGATCTGTCCAGGGTTGGATGCATCAGAAACACTGGAAATTCTGGAGAGACCCTAGATTCTTGCATTGCAATTTTCAATTTCATCTGTCATGCAACCCCTAAAACCTCCCTTCCCTCCAAGTTCAAACCCCTGCCCTGCCCAAAGGAGACATTATCATTTCTTCCCTCCCTTTGCCCAGGTTGTCCCTTCTACTTAGACCTGCTGGGTGAACTATTGGTCTTTCAAGGAACATGCTCGAGTCTTCCAGTTTGTGGCCCTCTTCATCACCTCGATCTCCCCCATCCCAGAACTTTGTTGTGCCTTCTTCAGTGTTCCACAGAGGCCTCTAAAAACTACTCAATTATCAGTACAATCGCACAAGTGTTCCTTCTACTTCTGCGGCTGCTCCTTCTCCATCTCCTCTGCAGGCACCTCCCCCTCTTCTAGTCAGACTCTAAAAGTGAAGTGCTCTTCAGTTCAGGAGCCGCTTCTGCCTTATTTTGCTTATCTTCGGCCCATTGCTTTAGCCACTTCTTAAATATTGATGTCATATGCCTTTCTATGTCCACACGCATAGACTCAACCTGACATCTCCACTTGACTGTGCCATGGGCTCACTGTGATGGGAGACAGGACAGTGAGGGAGAAGTCCATGAATACTCAAAGAGCGGAGGAGAACAGAACTGGGGGAGTTGGAACAGAAAAAGAGCTAACATACACAAAAGTAGTCCTTTCATCCGTCCATCAGTATTTATCACCATAAGTCAATTATACTGTCTTCCACCTGCAGATTTATAAACGCCAACAGAACAGAGTTCTGAAGAGCTTAGTAAGTATCAAAAACCAGAGGGCAGTGATGCCCCCCCCCCCAAAAAAAAAAAGAAAAAGAAAGTGCTAAAAGGAAAGTATCAAAAACTATGGACTGAGGGCTCCTCAAAAAGTGAACCGGAGAACCATATGACCTACAATCCCAATCCTAGGCCGAGACCTCAAAGAAAGGGAAGCAGGGAAGTAAACAGCAACTTCTGGAAACAACCTAAAAGCCCATCGGCAGATAAATGGGTAAACAGTATTTAGTGTAAACATCGTCACTCAATGAGTGCGGTCCAGTGAAGTCAACTCGTGGTGCTCCTATGGAATAGAACTGCCCCAGTCTCAGAGCTGCAAATCTTTGTGAGAGAGGAAAGCCTCGTCTTTCTCCCACATAACAACTGGTGGGTTTGAACCGCTGACCTTGAAGTTAACAAATTAGTCATCTAGTCTGCCTCCAGGGCTCCTTGAAAAATTACTCAGCCAGAAAAAGAAATTAAGCTCTGCTACATGCTATATAACACAATAACTAGAACACATTGTGCTCGGTGAAATCAGTCATCAGAAAACATTTATTGTCTCCTAGTGCTTTTCTCTCTTTCCTTTTACTTTCCTCTTGTCCCATTATCATATCAGCCTTCCTTTTGGGTTTCAGTCATTCCTCTCCATTACACTGCCCTTGATCAAGCCCTACCGGGCCTCCTATTCCCTAATGATGAGGGCAACAAATGTACAAATGTGCTTGACACAATGAATGGATGTATGGATTGTGATGAGGGCTGTACGAGTCCCCAATTAAATGATTAAAAAAAATCACACGAATAGCAGTGAGTACAAGGGAGAAGAAAGTGTCCTAATATTGATTGTATCATGATTGTACAGCTGTTTTTTATATGATTGAATTAAGGAATTGTATGATATTGTGGATTAGTGTCAATAGAAGTGTTAGAACACAATATTGTGTGACAGAACTTATATGAAATAAGCAAATTTTAGAGACCACTGTTCACAAAAAGTGACCATGTGGTCACATGCAGAATTGGCACATTATATATGTATTTTTGTTTCACACACACACACACACAGTGACTTACCAATGGACTAGTGGGCCATACAAACATCAGTCTCCATAGCCTGGATGCCAGAAGAACTACATGGTGCCCAGCTACCACTGCCAATTGCTCTGGATAAAGTGGGAGAAAAGGGTAGACCAAAACTCAAAATCGTAAGCCCATACCCACTGATCAACTAGAGACTTGTGGGACCTCTGAATCACTGGCCCTTAGCCACCTTCAAGTTGAACCACACTCACCCCTGTGGTGGAATCATTAAACATTAAGATCAAAAGGGCAGCATTTACTTAAAGACAAAGTCCAGAGAGTTAAAAAAAAAAAAAAGAGAGAGAGGAGGGGAAGAAAAAACACAAAACAGGAGGGATGGAAACACGAGTCAAGGGAGAAAGAGACGCATGAGGTGGTACACTGAAGAGACGGCAATGGGTGAGTTGGAACGGAATATATCAGAATGGTTGAATGTGCGATGGGAGATTTGCCCTGTACACAGACCTTCACTTAATCCACAAGAAAAAAATTTTTTAGATAATGTTTGGCCTCAAGTGGAAGGAATGTTTTGAATATGATGGTGGCAACAAATGTATAAATGTGCTTGACACAATGGACGGACGGATGGATGGATGGTGATCAGAGTGGCATGTGCCCTCACTAAAATGATTTAAAAAAAAAAAAAAAAAGGTTGCTTGATGGTTGCTGGCGCTGAGTTGCTAGAGGGCTGTTGTGGCCTGTGGTGCTTCCCAGTAACCAGAACAGTGGATGGGGCAGGTGCTCACTACACTAGTAATAAAGCCCTGTCGATTAATCACTCAGCTGCTGCTTACAAGGTTGGTGGTTCGAACCTGCTAGCCGCTCACCAGGAGACTGAGGCAACCTGCTCATTTACAGATTTAAACCTCAGGAACCCACAGGATCAGTTCTACTCTGTCCAACACGCTGGCCTTGAGTCAGAATCAACTCAGTGGCGGTGAGTTTGGTTTTTAGCCTTTCTTTGCAATTACTGCCCTGAAAAAGAAAGAAAGGTTGCCTCGTGATGGTAACTCCAGCCAAACACGCATATAAACGAAAGCACACGCACCCAACAATGCCAAACAAAGTACTGTGCGATGCTTTCTCAAAACCAGAGCGCTCCCTGATGGGATAATGTAGTTGAAACATAGCAGCTATTTTTTCCCTCCAGTTGGTTTGTTCTTTGACTTTTTTTATGTGCGGAAAGATTTCAAAAGCTCCTCTCCACTGCTTTCCTTTCTACCCCACAAGTGCTTAAATCGTAAGCAGTCAAAGAATAAACTAGCTTTTCTGTGAGCCCAGAAGCAAAGGAGAGGTTGTTGGGTTTTTTCCTTTTCAAGTTTAAAAGACACAAGGCCTCTCCCTTGGGACCATGATGCTGCTCTAGCAGTGGAGAGGCAGCAAGTGGGTACGGTTCATCCCAGCGGTGACTCAAGCACTCAACTGCTAAGAAACCCACCCCCCCCACCTGCCTAGTTCAAACCCACCAGACTCCACAGGAGAAAGCGGATTCAGTCTGCTTCCAGAAAACCCCCTGACTCTTATCTCAGGTCCCTGTGAGTCCAAATGGCCTTTGCAGCAGGGATGATTTGGGTGGTGGCTGTTCTGACAGGCAGGGAGGGTGCATGTGAGGACTGAGTTGCAGGGGGCAGATGCCTAGAATAGGATCTTTGTCCCCAGCTGACCAGGTCACTCCCTGGATGTCCCGCAAAAAAAGAAAAGACCCGGTGCTGTTTGGCTCTCCTATGATGATCCTGCTGGAGTGACCTGATAGGTCACAAGCAATCTCCGGTGGCTGGCTGCCCTCCCAAGTCACCTTGTGAGTCTCTCCTGATGTTGGATGGGGAGGGAGAGGATGCTGGGGACCTCAAGGAGGGCGCTCCCTCCCTCTCATCTATCCAGCTGCTGGCCTCTCCCTGCCTGTATCCCCTCTCTGTAGTGAGGAGTTGAGGGGAGGGGTTCTTACAGCAGAGGCCCTAGTCCCTCGGTCCCTGTGACCCTCAGTCTTCCTGCCCCCTTGATTTGGCCACAGATTCACCCAGACTAAGGCCCTACCCTGCATGCACATCACTCCCTGGAGGCCACAAGAACCATCCCTCCTCTGGGAGCTGTTTCCCCGGGACCACAAGGCCTCTCTCTTGGCCTTCCACCCAACAGTTGCATCTCAGTCCTGGATGGGGGGATGGGTAGAGCGCCAGCCGGGGGGGGGGGCGCCCCCCCGGGCTTGGTTAGGGCTGTCTGCAAATGTTTCTCCTTCGTGACTCAGCCTCTGAGCGCAGTGGCCTCCCTCTCCCTGGAATGCTGGGAAACGATCGCCAACTCCTGCCCCCACCCCTGTCCTTCCTGAAGCGTTGGCCTCAAGAACCAGATTGCCTTCCAAGATCTAACATGGTGCTGGTCGGTGGAGGGGGACGCAGCGTATTCTGAGACGGTAGCCAACCACCTCCAGCTGAACAGCTTTGAGAAGCAGAGGACAGGAGGGGGGAGAGGTATGTGTGTAAGGAAAGAGGAAAGAGACTTCAGGCCCCCATCCCTGCCCAGACCCCTCTGCTTAGAGCCTTTTTGATATATGGATCCATTTCAACAGCACCTGAAAAAAAAGATCAAACTCACTGCCATCGGGCTGATGCCAACGCATAGAGGTCCCAAGTGGGCAGGGTAGAACTGCCCCTGTGTGTTGCTGAGCCTGTAACTCTTAATAGAGGCAGCTGCGGATCAAGGGAAGGGTGCCTTGCTGGCTTGGGTCATGCTCAGTGCCTGGCCCTTTTGTGCAAGTCTCACTGTGTGTCTTCAGAGCCAGTTTGGCAGGAGGTGTGGCCCCGCCTCTTTCCCAGGGACAGGAGGCTCATCCTCAGAGAGGTTGTCACTCACCAAAGTCCCGCAATGAGAGCCCACAGTTCAACCAACAGACAGTCCTGATGCCCTGAAATGAACACTGGGCTAGTAACGCAATGGTCCATGGTTTGACCCACCTGCCACTTCATTCTGAGACAGACAGACAGACACAGGGCAGTCAGCTTCTGTAAAGATCTGCACCCTTGGAAACCCATGGGGGCAGATGGTTCTGCTCTGTCTGTCCTACAGGGTCGCCGTCGGAGTCTTTGCTTCTGGTTCTGTTTTCAATATTGAATAAACCTTGTTGGAAATAGTATACTCTTTCTCTGTGGGAGAAATAGATTGGATCTAGACCTCAGACCATGAACAGCAATACCCTTTGAAGTGGGAAGGAGGGTTAAGCCAGCAAAAACAGCCCAAAGAGGCAACACAAGCCTATTCGAAGTTGGGGCAGAACCATCAAGTCTATTCTGAGTCACAGTGACACTCACTATAGGACGCAGACAGAATGCTCCCTTGCAATTCCAAGACTGCACATCTTCACAGGAGTGGAAAGCCTCCTCGTTCTGCAAAGGAGTGGCTGGTAGGTTTGAACTGCTAACCTTGTGGGTAGGACTAGAATGCCAGCAGGCTCTGTTGCCAGTGTGGAGGGGGAGAGAAATGTCTAACCCTCCAGTTAAGGAGACAGCTTTTTGCTATGCATGACAAAATATTACAAGGCAAGTGGAGGGGACGGGGACTCCAAGTCCCGGAAGGAAAGGAGATAGGCTCTCTCTTGAGAGGCTACCAAATGCTGGGCTGTGTCCCCAGGTCTGCACACAACCATCAACACAGATCTTGGCTGGAGCAAGAAGCTTCTTGGGTGGCCCCTGGACTTCACTTTCTTGGTGTCAGGTCTGTCCCTCCTCCCCCATATAGCTAAGGGAGAGGGGAGCCCCCTACACCCACTGAAACCGCAACTCCCCCAAAGGGACAGGATGGGATGGAATCAGGGGTTCTGCTCACGGGCTCAGTCAAAAGTGACATTACCGGTTGGGGGTCCCCCATGGGCAGAATGCAGGGACCTGCATTGGCCTCTAGCCAGCTGCAGGATTAACTTCCCAGGCGCAGGCCAAATCGGGCCCGGGATTTTTATTTTTATTCCTTTTCCATTACAACTGCACAGCAACGCAAACAGGCCACAAAACAATGAGCGTCCCCGCTGCCGGCTGGCTCAACACCACCCATTCGCGCTGACCTCATTTTGCCCACATTAACATCCAGCTCTCGATGGCTGATTTTCCCAGCAAGGACCATGGGAGAAAGGCATTTTGAAGGGTCTGGTCAGCGAGTTATGTACTCCGTGAGTACAAAATGTGCCACAGGGCCCCAAATCACCAGGAGTTGAAACAGCCCACTGAGAAGAGGTTAGTGTAACCCCACCGGTTCTCCAAGATTGGGGGGGGAGGGGAGACAGAGAAATCTGACCACAGGTAACTAACTCCATTAAAACTAACTCCATTAAGTGGTCATTAAAAAGAGGGCTTTACAATCAGACTCCAAAGGCTGACACCCTGTGGAGGGACTGGTGGGACCTACCAGCTGAATGTACCTGTGCGTGATGTTGTGATAATGCAGGCTTGTCGAGACACATGACCTCCATGATAGTGCAGGTCTTCGTGACATTCAACCGCAAGCCCAAGCTATTGCCCTGAGTCAATTCCAACTCCTAAGATGGTTGTTGTAAGGCGGCCACCAGGCTCCTGCGGCTGTACACACCTCGATGGCACATAACTGGCATGCCTTCTCCTGCAGAACAGTGTGGTGGGTTCAAAACACGGACCTGTTCTTAGCTGAGCACTTTGACTCCGGTGCCACCAGGGCCCCTTCAAAACATTATCTTTTGGAAACGAATTTCGAGGATTCTAGTTACCGGGTAAGGGCTATGACCTTGGGCCAGCTGAGGAACAAATCATTGGATTTAATCTCCAAACAAGGAATCCATCCATTCACATGGCAAAAGATGCAAACCCCACATTACCAAGGCTACTGCCAGGGACCGGGTTCCTCTTGGGACTCTTCTATCTTGGCGGTGGGCAGTCCCTCTCCGTCTGTCCTGTTTCTTTCCCTTGCCGCTAGCACTCGATCCCATGAAGGGTGTCATGCGCCACCCACAGTGCTTCCCAGCAGACTGGGAATGATGACATCAGGTCACAAGGCGGGGGTGACTGTATCAACAGTTCAGAGAAGGAAGGTGAGACTGCTTGTACACCCTGAAGAAGGCCATTCACGTTGCTGCATGGTACCTGGAGGAATGGTTGAACTGGTGTACGCATTTTCAAGAACCGAAACATTAAACGAAGGATTTGTTTTAAAAACAGAGGAACAAAATCCGTGTGGGGGCTTCACTGATCAGTGAAGAAGATGCTTTAGATCTTCCAGAACTCTCAGCGGTGTGGCCTGGGAAGCCTGCTGAGGTCTGTAAGAGCCTCCACACACCGGCTGCCCTCTCAAGTCCACTCCTGGCCAACCTCCAGCACAACCAGGTTGATCTGGTCTTGGCTGCCCTTCTCTTTGGGGCGTCCCAAAGAGACACATGGGTCTCCCTTTTGCCCCTTGCTCTTGTCCTCAGGAGTTCAACTCTCTGGGTGCCCCAGAGGCTCTCGGGTTAGCCCTCCAAGGATGACGACAGGCTGAAGACCAGAGTTCCCAGAGAGCGATTCACTGTAGATTCCATCACGGCTATTTTTTACTTTCTAAATCTGGGAAGCTTCACGGCTTGTTTCTTGTTTTCTTCTTCACTCTTTTAGGGCAGGAGACAAAGGTGTCAGAAGGCGCTTCACTCTGTTCTCAGGGCCACTGAGGGGTTGAAGCTGGCTCTCCCAGGCCCAGCTGCAGGGACCCAACCTTCAGTCGACGTTCCCTCCCACTTCTCTTTCTGCCTGGTGGCTTGCAGCTCAAAGGCTTTGATAATACCCAGCGCTTCCAGGACAAGGCCTTGATGTATACAGAAATGACAGAAGCACGGAGTCCTTGCTCAGCACACATCCCTTTAAGTTCCCTAGCAGACCAGAAGTTTCTAGCTTATTTCTTTGCCAGCACCGCAGCCCACCTCACCTGCCCCTCAAATAAGCAAGCTGGTTTACTGTTGGTTCTACAGCGGAGAAATCCTGGTCCCCAGTGCCAGCCAGGACCAGTTTACTCTCTTCCAGGGCTTGAGTCTTCAAACGTCCACCACTGAAGTTGGCCAACTGGTGGTATTCAGAGGTCCCCCGAGGGTTTTGAGGAAGGGGAGGAGGGCTGGAGGGAGACCCAGAGACAGTCACATATCACGGCTGTTTGTCTTCTGAGATTGTGCCTTCTCGTTTGAGTGGTGGGTAGAGTCAGAGAGAGAGAAAGAGAAACAGGTAACCACCCGGGACCTCTGCCTCAGCGACATCCACTGGGAACCTGTGTGGCTGGAACTTGTGCTGATGACCCGAACGCACCTGGTTTAGCCTTGGCAAAATGAGGTTCTCTTCCTAAAGGATGAAGCCAGCTTCCCTCCCTGGGTCCCAACGGACATCTGTTCATGAGACATCCAGTTGGAGAATGTGGGAGAAGGGGAAATAATCATTGGAATTTGACTCCCTAGGAAGGTATTGATGAGTTTATTAGGTTTTCTTGGTGATCAGATTTCTCCAGCTCAGTTCATTCATTTCCTTCTCTCTCTCTCTCTCTCTCTCTCTTACACACACACACACACACACACACACACACATACACACACACACACACAGAGTTTCAGAGACTGTAACTCTTTTTTTTTTCTTTCAGTTTTTTAGGCATCACTGCTCTCTGGTGGTGGGAGTAGGAGGCCCAGCCTTTGCTTCTGTGGAGCCGCTGCTGGAATCGAACCTCCATCCCAGTGGGCTGCAGTCCCGCGCACAACCACTACGCCACCGGGGCTCAGCCCCTAATTAGCTTTGCATTATACATACTTCCCAACAGCAAAAGTTAAAAAAAAAAAAGGCACAATGGGTCCCTACTTACCATTATTTGGTCACAATGAGTATTTCTTGAATCATCTTAAGCCATCTCCCAGGGCCGACAACTGTGTTTTCCCTTCCATCCCACTCACTCTGGGTTCGCCTCATACTGGACTGGAGCACCACCTCTCTGTTATCTATGTGAGTGTTCTTTACATCGGCACACTTTGGGGGAAAAAAACTTAAGCAAATATGTCTTCATAGGAAACAGCCACGGCCCTCAACGGGAAACCGAGATCACTTGCTACAAACAACAGGCACTAGAAACCTCACTACAAGAAAGATGAATACGTGAATGCATGATTGCCACAGACACATGATGAAACGCTGCCAGGTCCTGTTGCCTGCCAGCTGTTTCGGCTCATTCTGTTTAAAAAAGGAGGTTATTACAAGTGTTGGGGATGTTAGGAATCATACCAGCACCAAGACTTGCAGTTATGAGGTGTGGAGAGGAGACACAGGGGCCCTGCTTTCCATGACACACTTGTCATCCATGATGCTGCACTGGCCAGACTGGGCTTATTGTTCAGGCCCCTGGGGCGCCTCTCCCCTTTCTTCTACTGACAGGAGGCTCATGCCGATGAGCAATGACTACGAAATTACAATGACTAGCTCCTCTCTCTAATCCTCCTTTCTTTTTTTTTTTTTTTTAATTTTAGGCATCACTGCCCTCAGGTGGTGGGAGTAGGAGGCCCAGCCTTTGCTCCTGGGAGCTGGAATTGAACCTCCATCCCAGTGGGCCGCAGTCCCGCGCACAACCACTACGGCACCAGGGCTCAGCCCGATTTCACACTTTTCTAGCCAGCCCTACAATTGTGTCATCCAACATTTTAAAAAAATTGCCATGGCTCTTATCCCTCCATCTTCCCTGATGACACTGTGTGTGAGGCGTTGGGCCGCTAACGCCCAAGGTTGACGCTTCCAACCCTCTTGTGGCTCTAATAGAGGAAGCCGAGGCTGTCTGCTCCTGTAAAGATGCCAGTGTCAGGGACCCTGTGGAGCTGTTCAACTCTGTCCTGTAAAAGTTGGTAGGGGTTAAAGTAGGTAGCCGGAGGGCTTTTGGGTTATCAAATGTCTGCAATCTCTCCATTGATTTTTTTTTCCCTGTGGGCATCACAGCCTCTGGTGGTCGTGGGCGCTACCCAGCCACGGCTGGATTTGAACCGCCAAGCCTGCGGGCTGCAGTTCTGCACTCAACCACTTATGCCACCGGGGCTCAGCCCCTCTCCATTGATCTTTGTCTCTGCTGTTCTGCCCCGGGGAGGTGCTCAGACCCTGCCAAGGACGCGACTGAAGCTTGGCCAGCAGGTGCAGCTTTCTGATGCACGTCGAATTCCTATGCCTGCAAAAGGGAGCCCTGGTGGCACAGTGGGTTAAGTGTTGGAGCTACTAACGGAAAAGTCGCTTATTCAAATCCACAAGCCAGAATAAGAGGAGACCCTCTGCTTCCGGCAAGACTGATGGCCTCTGAAACCCTCTGCAGCCATTTCACTCCGAGCTGTGAGGACTGAGCGAATGGCAGTGGGTTTGGTTTGGGTTTGGCTCCTGCACATTGAGTGGGTGGGGTGGATGGGGGGGCTACGTACTGGTATGTACTAGAATAGTACTGGTATGTACTAGAATAACACAAGCTGACCTTTTGCAATACGATCCAAAAATAAGAGAGATGAAGTCACAACTTTGATGGCAAGTGCATATGGGAGTTATGGCAAGAAGCTGAGGCGCAGGCCCTATTGTGCAGTCCCAAGGCAGAGCGTTCCACTGTGGGCCCCTTTAGATTGTGGCTAAGCTCCTATGGTATGAAGTACTCTCTGGCCGCGTCCGAGGAAGACCCTAGGGAATGGAACGTCTCACAGTTTGGGCTCGGGAACTGAGAAAAAGGAGAACCCGAACTGAAGGTGGGGAGAAGGGGGAGGGAAAACCAAGGCTGAGCGTGGCAGAGAAGGGAGGTTCCTTCCATAGAAGGAAGTCTCCCAAGTTCTCCAGCGAAGGGGAGATAGACAGCCAGCCACGTAGGGAGGACTGCTGGCGCTCAGAGGCCCTGGGGTGCCGGCAGGATGATGAGTCTGTGGACATACTCCATATGGAATGGCACCTGGGGCCTGAGGTGAGGCAGTCGTGATCATCTGGTGCCTTTTCTCAGGCAAGAAAGCACTAGTCAGTCCTGCGGATGCATGAGCTGACCGAGGGGACAGAACCTAGCTAGGTGCAGGGGCTTCCCCAAAAGCTGGCGTCCCTGTCAGGAGCTCAGCAGGGAGGATGTGCGTGTGGCTTTGGCCAAGGGACTCTGAGAACAGTAGGGGAGGAGGCTGGCTTCCCTACTTTTCTCACCTCCCCTGAGAACAAATGGAATCTAGGTTTCCTGGGAAGAGAAAGCAGAACACATAAGCCTTTGACCCTAGCTCATTTACTTCCTGAATAAAACTGTTCTCTCCAGAATGGGCTGGGAGTGCAGTTTTGAGCTTTCGTGGACTGCCGGGCAATCTTGAAATCTGACCTTTCCTCTGAGATGGGGCAATTCTGAAGAAGTCTTACAGTAAAGCGGGAGTGGAGGGAGGGAAGGAGACAGAAAGGAAGCTGAACAGGACACAATGAAGAAGAAAGTTCTGTTGAACCTCCTGAATATAGGTCAATTCTTCCCATCACGGGGGCACCCCTCAGCTATCTGGGTCCAGATGAAAATCCAAAATCAACAGAGAGGCTAGGACTGAGTGAGTGCATGTGTACACTAGAACAGAGGTCGGCAAACTCTTGACACTGAAGAGCTGAACCTGTCCCTCCTAACAACTTTAAAATCACTCAAGAGTCTTAAATATTTTTTTCCAAACAAATGAAATCACCGTGATCTGAAATGATAAGCTCCAAATGCTTTCACTGTTGCTTCAGAGCTGCATGTTCACCCTGAAAGAGCCTCGTATGGCCCACAAGCTGCAGTCTGCCGACCACTGCTCTACAGAGAAGGTTCCAGCAGGAAGGCCCTAGTCGCTCTCTGTAATAATGACTTAAGAGCTTTACCACAAATTAAAAAACCCATGAGAGAAACGCTCTGCCGCACTAGGAATCAATGAAATGAAAACCAGCCAACCGGAAACCTTTTCCACCTGCCAAACGAGAATTTTTTGGAAGAGAGCCTTCTCTTCTACCCACTGGCTTTCTGGAATGATGGCCACTTGACTGTACGTATCAAGGGCTTTACACATGATGGCACAGACACTTCACTTTTGAGAATTTGTCGCAAGAATTAAAGAGAGATGGTGCCTCGCAACAGCTACCAATTGCTCTGAAAAGGATCCCATTAGAAGGTCTTGGATAGAGTGGGAGGAACATGTGAAAAAAACCCTCTAAATTATAGAAGAGACCAAACTTACTGGTTGACCAGAGACTGGTGGACTCCTCAAAGCTGTGGCCTTTACCCTCCAGGTCGAGATCTGAACTCGTCCCTGTGTTAGAATCATCAGCTATTTTCAGACGCAAAGGGCAGTATTTGCTCAATGACAGAGGATTAGGAAAGGAAGAATGGAAACAGGTAACACTGGGAACAAGTGGGACAACGGATTAAACACTGAGGGGACTGGAATAGATAAGTAAGTTGAAACAAAATGTGCATAAATGATTGGCTGTAAAACTGTACAGCTTCCTACTCCCACCACCGGAGAGCAGTGATGCCCCCCCCCCAAAAAAAAACAAAAAAACCCCAAAACAAAACAAAACAAAAATGTACAGCTGATGATCTGCTCTGTAAACTTTCACCTAGTTCACAATAGAAAGTTAAAAAAAGAGAAAAGATATCAACAAAGTTATCACTGTTACATAAAACGGGGAAAAAATCAACAAGAGGGAAGGGTTGATCTTGAAGAATTCATATTAGAGAATAGTACATAGTCATTAAACTTGACATTGACTATTTGAGCAGGGTGATCCAAAAATGTGAGTCTGTGTTGCAAAATCGTGTGGGCATTTGGACTTGCTAGCTTGGGCACGTTCTTTTGTTTTTCTGATTCTTCATGCTCCTGCTATTTTTTAAAAAAATTATGGTTCAAGTGACTCCTTTCTGTTAAACAAGTTTATCAGCATTTACTGGGGAGAGTTGCTGAAAAATTTCCAAGTGGTAATATATATGCAATGCTTAGTAGAAATCTGGGTTTATTACAAGACTGAGTAAATGTGAGTAATAACTATTTCATCATAGATGTGCATTTTTTCTTTTTATAATCTCGTATAAGAGAGGAAATAGGCTGAGCCCAAGTGGTGTAGTGGTTGTGCGCAGGACTGCGGCCCACTAGGCTGGCGGTTCAAATTCAGCAGCAGCTCTCCAAGAACAACGCTGGGCCTCCTACTCCCACCAGAGAGCAGTGATGCCCAACAACAACAAAAAAGGAGAGGAAATAAAAATTCATCCTATTTTAACATAAATTGGCAGGAAAATCTTTGATGAGATGGAACCCCCCAAAATATATATAAAATATAAAAGCAGAAGCAAGGTCTCTATATATGTCCCACTTTTGCAATGCACACTAACACAGATATAGCTATGAATGTACGTGTTCACTATAATGTACACAAAAGGCACACATGCATGCAGATGAATACATGCATACATAATAATATACTAATATACACATTGGTTACACACACAGACTACTACTATACACACATCAAACACACTAAGAGACACATATTAACACACATGTGATAAACATACAAATAGTTATATACACAAATGCACACATATACATTAATACGAACATACAAATGAATGTGTACGCATTGTAATACTAATGAACACATAAGCAGTAATGTAAACCTGTACACTAATACACACCTGCTAATTACGCATACACCCACACAACAGTGACACACATACTATAAACACTAAGGCACACATACACATCAACACTAATACACACTAATACACATTAGACATACATATGAACACACACCAATGTATATATGTACATTAATGCAATAACCTACACACTAACACACATAATCACTAATGTACAAACTAATTATACATACATACTAGCTCACACACACATACACCAATTGGGTCCAGATGCATTTCATAAATACTTCAGTACGGTGCCCCCCAGTATTCCCAGGAGTGAAGTTGTGGCTATCAGACGGAGGGAGTAAGCACCTTACAGTTTGTAAAAAGGACACCTTTCACAAGATCTGGACTCTGGTGTGGGAGGAATGGGAGGGAACCAGTGACCTCCCTGTCAGTAGGTGTGCAGGTAGGGCTGATGCTATGCCCCCACAGAGGAGAGCAGAGGCCCTCCTCTGGGACCAGGGTGTCCTGTGTTATATACAGACCTGGTCATGCAGGCTTTGAGGCATGATGGCCTCGGCAGACCTTTCTGGGGTGGGCACTGGGCCACCTGCGGCCGGCCGTATCTCCAGGAGATAATGTCCCAGCGAGAGAGCACTTTGCAGGAGAGAAGCCTCCATCCGGAGAGAGTGCAGGGGCTCCTTTACAGAAAGAAGACCTCCGTGTGCCACCCATGGAGGAATTTCACACTCTACCTCCTGGCTGGCTTGGCTCTCATTCCCCCTCTCCCTAGCTGGGAATATATTTAGTAGTCCTATCTAAATCCACTTCTTTCCCTTAATTTGATTAAGGAGCTGGGGGAGCAAGGGATGAAGTGGGGCATGAGGAGAGAGGGAGATTAGAATTGCTGAGTGGGTATCTTGGGCAGGGTGCAGGCCGAGTGTGGACAGGACGAGGGCCTCCAGGGACTTAGTCCAGAGGCACAGGGAACAGAGGGAGGGGCCTGTGCTATCAGGGAGCACACCTCTGGAAGACTGGGGCTGACCTCGGAGGATCAGGAGAATGGGGCTCCTCCAGAGGGAAAGAAGAGACTTCAAGCCTGCTCCGACGCTGGAGGTTCTGGGGCCTGGAGAAGTTCCAGTTTCTGCAGCCTGCTGCGCTCTTTGGGCACGTGTGCCAACTCCCACTACCCAGGCGGCTGATGCTCTGAAAGATGAGGGATTTCACCCCAAAGCATAGATTGTTTGTGGAGGGGGGAACTCGATGCTGGGCAGTTGAGTGGGATTCATCTTGACCCACAGGAGAGAGCAGAACTGTGAGAGCCCTCACAGTTCCCAAGGCTGTCCGTCTTCCGGGAAGCAGACTGCCTGGAGTGCTGGGTGGATGTGAACCTGACCTTTGAGTTCAAACCACACTCACTGCCATCAAGTCAATTCCACCTCCTGATGACTCCAAAGGACAGAGCACAACTGCCCCTGTGGGTCCCGAAGACTGGAGCTCTCCAGGGGAGTAGAAAGTCTCGTCTTTCTGCCTCAGAGAAGCTGGCGGTTTTGAACTGCTGACCTGGTACTTCACCGCTATTACCACCGGACTCCTACCTTTCAGCCAGCAAGCAGCAACTTCGGGTCGTCCCAGCCCACACATACCCCCTCCACCATGCTCCCAGGAAAACTCCTTCAGAAGGAAAATATTAACCGATTGCAATGATATAACCATAGACCCCTCTACAGGGGGAAGAACAACAGAAAACACGGGGGAAGGGAGACAGCGGTCCGTGTGGGAGATGAAAATAATAATAATAATAATATACAATCTATCAGGGGTTTATGAGGGTGATACCCAAAAAAAAAAAAAAAGCTGATACCAACGGCTCAATAGAAAGTAAATGTCTAGAAAAGAATGTGGACAACATGTGTACCAACATGCCTGATTCGATTGATGTATGGGTTATAGGAGTTGTATGAGTCCCCAATAAAATGATTTTTTACAAAAGGAAATTATTAACAATCGCCATTTACAAGAGTCTCTGATGGGCCCAAGAGTTCTGGGAGCAGGTAATAGCCTCGTTTACAGATAAGGACTTGAGGCTTCCATTAGACAATTCATCCAAAGCCACAGCCCAGGGCAACGTCGAGGGGGCTGGGAGTCGCTGAAAGAGCAAAGCCCTGGGGGCGGAGCGGGTCTCACACTGGGCTGCTAACCACGAAGTCAGCAGTTCTACTCCCCGAGAGAGTTCCAGTCTGGGACAGCTACAGGGCTCGTTCTAGTCTGCCCTACAGGGTCCCCAGTGAGTCAGAAGCATTGAGATGGCAGTCGAGTGAGAAGTGGGTCTGGAGGGTTGGAAAGTGGAGGGGGAAGAGAGGGGCTCTCTGTTGTCACTATCTTTGGGGGTTGGGGGGCCCCGCTGGTGCCCACGGGCTGGG
The DNA here is from genome assembly GCA_004026705.1 of Nesogale talazaci. NCBI lineage: Eukaryota > Metazoa > Chordata > Mammalia > Afrosoricida > Tenrecidae > Nesogale > Nesogale talazaci. The sequence continues at coordinate 6,133 of PVJH01008903.1, read as the reverse complement.
AGCTGTCCTGGATTCTCTCCCCTGAGCCCCATGCTGGGACGGAGGTGCTTGTGGATCAAGGGATTGAGCAGGGCTGCTGGGGACTGAGTGGGACCGGTTTCCCTGGGGATGACTCTGCAGGAGGCTTCGAAGGTGACCAGGACCTTGACGATGGGCAGGCTCCTCCTCGGGGGCGGTTGGATCCTGACTCGAGTGACAATGTGGGGGTGGGGATGTCCCACAGTTCCTTCCACAGTGGTGTCTCAAGGGCATCGCCAAGCCCTGGGGGATAAAAACAGGAAGGGGGGTGGTGGGGGTGGGGAAGACTGCCATCTGGGCAGCTCGGAGAGACGGTGCTTGAGGGAAATGAGATTCTGAAATGGTCAGACTGGCTCTCTCTCAGGGAGAGGGCTAGCAGCCCTCTGACAGCTCCTCAAGCTGGTGAGATTCTCCCGATGGCAGACCCTGTTTCAGATTTAGTATCCGAGCTTCTCTCCCTCGCTGAGCCGCAGGAAGGCTCCCGGAGGGCAGAGAACAGCAACTGCCTCCGAGGTCCTGGGCCAAGTCCAGGGCTCCCTGGCCTGGATTCAGGCAGTGCCAGTCTTTCTCTGGCCCTTGCAACAGGCTCGGTGTCTCTGTGAGTTGCTTATTAACCAGGGGCGGTGGGAGGGGAGCCCTACTGCTGGTGGCCAGAGAGAATTCAGAAAGGACAGAGAGAGCTGGGTGGGGAGCGAGCCTGCCTTCTTCTGGCCAGCAAGCTGGAGCATCCGCGGGAGACACTGTGGCCTGTGGCAGAGCTGGGGGGAGGGAGGCGGGTGTTACTTTCCCTGCTGCCTGGCCCCAGGGTGAAGAAGACATCATGAGTGGCTCAAGGGGGAGAAGCCTTCCCTGGCCCCCTGCCCCTTTCGGGGGTACGCCTGAATAACACGCTCCAACCTTGGGAGGCCTCTCTCCCCCTCACTTCCAGCTGGGAGATACAGCCAGCTATAAGCCACGACGAAGTACCCACTGCCTTCCTCAGCCGGCTGGGCCCTTGGGGTCCAACCATGGAAGCAGCACCTCACCGAGGCGGCCCTGACACCAGACCCTGGACTAACTTCGTGCTGGGCCTCCGGAAGGAAGGCTAGGACCCAGACCTTGGCCGGGCTGCCGTGTTACAAGTCTGAAGTAGCGGGCTGGTGCCAGCTGCCACGCTGTTCCCCCTGGTCTCGCTTCCCACCTGGAGGCAGGCTCCAGGAAGAGGGACTTAGCCCTGGGGTGGCGGAGTGGCAGCGCCTCACACTTGGGAGTCCCCAGTGGGGACTGGAGTCTCTGACTCACCCTTCAACCGACACATGGCACACTGAAGTGCCCCTGCCCTCATCCATCACTGACCGCAGAGACTGGGGCCCCAGAGACCGGAGCACAGCTAAGGGCCTTCACGCAGGCATCTTCAGAGCCTGCTCGCCTTGCTTTCACAGCAGGTGCTAGCGAGTGCAGACTCCCGTCTCTCCAAGCCTCTGTCCTCATCTGTTACTGGAGATGGCGTCCTGAGGGAGGCTTTGAAAAGCTCACGGGCAGATGGAAATAGAAAACAAAGGGATAGCCCCAGGCACTCCTTGATCTACCTCCTGGGGTCAGTGAAAACTGAGTAAGAGAATTCATGGAGGGTGTTCAGTCCCTGCTGTCACCGAATCAACTCTGGCTCAGAAGGACCGGATGTAAGGTTTCCAAGGCTGCACATCCTTCAGGGAGGAGGCAGCCTCAATTTTTTGGATGCAGGTGGTGGATTTGAACTGCCAACCTCATAGTTAGCAGTCCAACGTACCTGGCAGTGTCACCAGGGCTTTGTGCTTAGTGCAGTGCCTCTATTCATGTCAGCTGCGATGGAAATGCATATGGAGCCCTGGTGGCACTCTCGGCTAAGTTTTGGACTGCTAACCTTAAGTTTGGCAGTTCAGACCCACCAGCTGCACTGAGAGAGAGTTGAGGCTGTCTGTGCCTGATTCACAGCCTCAGAAACCCTATACTGGGTCCACATGCCCCAGAGTTGACTCAGTGGCAGTGGGATTTTTGGTTTGATTGCTTATGATCATCTCATTGGCTACAGGGCATTTCCAGGTACCAAGAAAGAAAAAAAACAAGTGCAAACCCTTCTAATACTCATGCAAAACAAGAGGCACATGGGCCAACGGCCTGTTGTCGGTTTCACAACACACAGCCCTTCTTTCTCCTGCTCCTGCTTTCACCCCAAGTCTGTGCCAGACCTGGCTACACTTGGCCACCTCAGATGCCTCCAACTTGTTGAAATTCCCACCGGCAGCCCCAGTGGACACTGAGAACTGCAGGAGGAGAGAGAAGCCCCAATGCATGGGAGAGGCCGTGAAATGTAGCGGAGGAAAAACTCGCCAAAGAGCAGGTGCTGTGCTGCAAAGACAGAGCGGCCTGGAGCTCGTGGAAAAGGTTTTCCCTCACACAGGTGAATCCAAAGCCAACCCAAACCCACTGCCACCCTATACGGGGTTTCTGAGGCTTTATCTTTTTCTGAGCAGACGGCCTCAATTGTCTCCTGTGGAGCAGGTGGTGGGTTTGAACTGCTGACCTTGTGGTGAGCTGCCTAACACTTAACCCACCAGGCCAGTTAGGGGCGTCCAAAAGTTCACTGGAAAAAAACCCATGCTTTTTTTTTTTGGGGGGGGGGGCATCACTGCTCTCTGGTGGTGGGAGTAGGAGGCCCAGCCCCACTGCTGGAATTGAACCTCCATCCCAGTGGGCCGCAGTCCCGCGCACAACCACTACACCACCGGGGCTCAGCCCAGACCCATGCTTTTTTATCCCATTTCCCCCCATGATGGTGCTCAAGCCGTGGCCCCCGTCCCTATGTGTTTCTGTTTTTATGGTTGAGAATACAGCTAGCCGAACATGCCTCCATCCGGCAATGTCCACATGTATGAGGGGGCTTCCTTCCACCAGAGTAACCAACTACCGGTCCCCAGACGTGGCTGCTTCCCAGTCAACAGGGGTTGGTGGCATGACTCTTGTTTATAGCTACTAGTCATGGTACCTTAGCTTCTGCCCTGGAGTCCTGGGACCTGGCTGTGGGGTAAACCATGTGACCCACAGGTTTGGGGATGGCTGAATCCTACCTTGTGTGGCAACACTGCAGCGGGCTGGGCCATGTGGCCTCGCAGGCGGGTGGCAGGGTGGAAGAGGCCCATTCAACCTTTGTTCCTTTTGCTTTTAGAGAGAGGCCAGGCCCTGCCAGCACAACAGTGCCGCTCACCTCTCATGGCTCCTCTGCCTGGAAGCCCAAGGACCTCAGAGGGCCTGGCTTTGGGACCTGCCAGGAGGGGTCCTAGAACCTCTCTCAGGTCCAGGTGGAGGGAGCTACAGTTAAGTGTATGCACATTCCTACCCCTAAAAGAAATCTCCTCCCTTCTGGATGATCATTAACCAGCCACCTGCCCTGCTGGGTGCACCAACGGGGGCGCAAGAGACAAAGAAGACCAGCGCCCAGGGCTGTGCCTCTCTTCCCAGGCTCCGCTGGCTGGAGAGCCCTGCCTGTTCTTTTCCCTGTCCCATGTCCCCAGCTGGATGACCTCCAGGCCCCATGGCTAGAAGAGATGGAGAGGGGTGCCTCAAAGGGAGAGGGGACTCTTGTGCCGCGCTACTTTGCTTCTTTCTTCATTTTCCTGAAGGATGCTGCTGGGGCTTGTGGAAGGCCAAGGTCAAAATTCGACTGGAACTTGGGGGAGAGCCTCAGGGTGTCTTCCTTTGCTTTTGGGTCCGTCGATAGCTGGGCCCTGCTCCTCCTCTCCTTCACCTCACAGAGGGCGCCATGCTTGCCAGTTCCCGCCCCTCAGCTGGCAGGGGACCTCCCGAAGGTCAGAGAGAAGCACCCAGCTCTTTGGCAAATAGACAAATCCAACCCATGTGCTAGAGGACTTAGGGTATATTAATAGCCAGATATTTTGTTTTCCTATGTTGTCGCTTATCCCTTTCTGCGAGCAGGCAAGATAAGAGGACACAAAATGTTCCCCTCCGGCCTCCTCCGCCCTCCTGGGGGAGAAGCCAGCTGGGGGGGGGGGGGGGGGGCGTGCGCGAGCACTTGGTCCCCAGCCACCCCCCATGTACCCGCTCGGCGAAAACAGACTTCAAGTTTACATTCAGCCTCACTTGGCTCCAGCTGCTGCTGCGCAAAGAAACTCTATATTGTTTAAACCCTCCAGGCCAACGGGTTGCAAGGCAACCTTCACACAATAGAAAATACCCCAAAGCAAAAAGAAAGGCATTCAAGGATGGAATCTTGGTGGCCCTGTGCCAAGGGACTCCGAGTCAGGGCAGGGGAGCATGCTTGCCGCTCTAGGCCACCTTAGTCCCTTGTAAGTCTTAAAGTCCAGCCATGTGGGGACCCTTTGCTTCTCAGAGTCTTGGTGTTTTCCATGGTCATCAGCTCCTTTAGTCAGGAGGGGCCCAGGGACTCTGAAGAGGGCAGGAAGAAAGCTGCTCACGAAATTTACAGCAGGGGTTCTCAACCTTCCTAATGCCACGACCCTTTCATACAGTTCCTCGTGTGGTGGGGACCCCATCCCCCACCCCCAAACCATAAAATTATTTTCGTCGCTACTTCACCACTGTTCAGATTTGGGCGACCCCTGTGAAAGGGTCGTTGGACCCTGACGGGGTTGCGCCCCTCAGGTTGAGAACCTCTGCTTTACAGCCTCAGAAACCCACACGGACAGTAGAGTTGATCGTAGAGGGATGGTGAGAGTCAGAATCAACTTGGCGGTGAGGGTGGTTATTGGTTTGTTCTCCCAAATGTAGCCCCTCCCTGATATTTCTATTGGATCTCAAGCAACACAACTGACAGCTCGTCTCAATCTGTCTCCCTTCGTCTTCCCTCACTTACCCACCATGATTCTGACCCAAGGGGCTTCCACTCCAGTTTCCAAGGAACCACGCTAGTGCCCTGCGCTGGAGAAGCCACATGGACCTACCCTGATGCAGCCAGACAAGCTACGGAGACATCCCTGCCAGCACTGAGATGTCTACACCATCACTGGACCAATGACTTTCCACCCACTGGCCTGCCATCTTCCTGCATTCAGCGTCATTGCGTGTGTTTTGTGAGTCTGAAGAGGACTTTGAATATTGGAATCAGACATAGGGGCTAATATCAGACTTATGGACATAATCTGGACTGGGCTGGGATATTTCCTCAATATTCAACTATTCTTGTAGTTGATTTCTTAGATTTTTTTTTTTTAAAGAAGAAACGAAAAAGAAAAAACCCTCCCCCCGAATATTTAAAAGGCCAGGGAAGCAATTTTTGTCATGGAACAAGCAAGAAATACTTGCGCCTAGAATTTCAATGTAAGTTTCTATAGGAACGGACAGCATCATCTTTCTCCCACGGAGCGGTTGCTGGGTTTGAACTGCCAACCTTATGGTTTGTAGTCCAAATGCTTACCGCACAGCACCACCAGGGCTTAGTAAATGGCAAAAGTCCAACAGGCCTTCATGATTCACTTCCCAAAAGCCCACCTTGAACCTGTCCACTGTTTCCCTCCTTCCTCTGTGCTGTCACTATCTTGCACCATTACTGTCACTCTGCAGCTCCTACACTCTGGTGTCCAAGATCACAACGCGATGGCGGGGGGTTTGGTTTGAGTCACGATCACGGACCCTTGGTGGCACGGTGATGGGAGGAATGCTCAGCTTGCTAACCGAATGCTTTGGGGTTCTGAACCCACCAGTGACTCTAAGGGAGAGAGATGATCTCCTGCAGCCTAAGAAGGGCAACGGGGCAGTGCTACTTTGTCCTGTAAAGTCACTCGAAGTCCAAGTAGTCTTAACAGCACACGACAACAGCCAGCAAGTACTCTTTTAAAATCCAGGTCAGGTCACTTCCTCCTCTACTTACATCTCCTATCTTTTCCAGCCCTGTACGGATAAAGCTCAACCTCCTCACTCTAGTTTCACAGGCTTTCACCATTCAGACCATCGAGATCAGGGGTGTCAAACTGGCGACCTGCAGGCCACGAGGTAATTTTCGTGGCCCACGGTCGTCTGAAATAAAAAGAAAATAGAAAAAAAATGTTAAGAAAACAATGGCACTTAGGGGAGATGGAAGCAATACCATACATACAATTCCCTCAACTCTAACTCCTGCAGA